>UFQX01000160.1:0-101890 GCA_900497675.1 Arapaima gigas | reverse complement strand
GGGGGGGGGGGGGGGGGGGGGATGACAAAGTCTTTGTTAACATCATTTTGGATTGTATGCAGTTCCTTTTCCACAGCATGTCTATGTTGCCGAGGAATGAGAGCCTACATAAAAGGAGGATAATCTTGAGTCTGATGGAAGTTGATTACTCTCGTGCAGGATTAAAAACTCCCTCTGGGGGCTTCTCATCATTTAAAACCTTGCAGATCATGTTGTGATGATGAGTCTGTCCAGACTACTCCTTTCTTTCTGTGCGAGTAATGACAGCGAGGTTAACGTTTGACTCTTGATGAACTGATCACAAAAATACTTGAGAGAACCACTGGCTCAGGATTCATCTAGAACGTTTGCAGATACTACTGTATGAGGTAATTCATGTTGAAATTATGGAGGTTTCCATTTTATGCAGTAAGATATTCATGATCTGAGGACAGAACAGTCACATAGCAGGTAGCACTGGTGCTTCACAGCTTTTGAACTTCTGCCAAATCCAGAATGATCAATTCATGCACAAAAGAAACAATGTCTACAGTAGTATTTTGGGCTCAAACACGTAGGAAAGCCATATGCTTTTATTGTAATACAAAAATGTGTCAAACACAACACAGTTCATTGAGTAGTACATTTTTTTTCTCCATAAAACATAGGACTGAAAATTATTGGCACCCCTGAAGAATATTAAAAATATATAACCAAACAGAGTGGCATCTGTTACGAAATTCTATGACTTTTACTTGGTCTCAGTCCCCAGAAACTGTAATGTTGCCTTTCACCAGTTCCTCTTTCTGTAGAGTATAAATATGAGGTTTCATTCATGAAAAATCCCTCTGTCATCCATTACCACGGGTAAAACCAAAGTGCTTTCAGCTGAAAAGAGGCAGATAGTTGTTTACCTACACAGATTGGGTAACAGATATAAAAAACATACATAAACAGGAGAAAATACCACTAAACACGGTGAGGACAACAATTAAAAAGTCTCAGGAATCTGAAACAGTTGCAAATTTGCCAAAACGAGGAGCTATGTGCATACTGACCCCAGCCACAGTAAGGACGATGGTGAGGGAGGCAAAGAAGAAACCAAGGACACAGTTTCAGAAGTACACAGTTTAGTAAAATTTTGGGGTTATCAAGTTTCCAAATCAACTGTTAGATGCCACCTCCATGTTGACAAGATCTTTGGAAGGACTGCACAGTAGAAGTCCTTCCTGAGTGCAACTGACAAATCGTAGCACCGGAACTTTGTCAGCTTCACTGGAACTACAACTGGAAGTGTGTGTTGTGATCAAATGAGACCAAACATGAACTTTTTTGGTCACTGGCATCTTTGGCAATAAAAGAGGACTCCATACAAGGAAAAGCACCTACAGCCACAGTAAATTATGGAGGTGGGTCATTGATGGTTTGAGGCTGTTTGCTGCTAGTAGTCCAGGGGCTCCATTTAAGATCAACGGCACAATGTATTTCACCAAGTACCAAGACATTTTAGCCCAAAACCTCACTGCTTCTGCCATGGGGTTGAGACTTAGATGAACCTTTCAGTATGACAATGACCCCAAACATACATCTAAATCAACACAGAAATGGTTGCGGGAACACAGAATCGGTGTTTTGCTATGAGCATCTCAGTCTCTGGACTTGAATCCTATTGAAACCCTGTGGTCTTCATGGACAGCAACTTCATCAACCTAATTAATCTCTTATATTTAAACCCTTTAGCACAAGTGATCATGCATGGTTTTCTTTCATGCACTTTTTCCATGGGACAAGACTGTGTACAACGCTGTGCTCTTTCCCCTCTACTTTTCACATTAGGTGATCGAACTATCAGCAGCAGCTAACAGGAATAACAAAGACGCACTTGATGTTAGAGTAGGAGGGGAATTTCTCTGTACACTGATGATGTACTCCTTTACCCCATTAACCCAGAAATGTCAGTCACAGCAGTTCTAAAGACTATATATGACTATAATAAACTTTCAGTTTAAAAAAACCAGAGTTTGCATTCATTCAACAGAATTATCCCCTTATTTCCAATCGGTGTTTTCCATTTTGAATGGAAAACTTGGGATTCAGATATTTACAAATACTCATCACCCCTGTTCTCAGAGTCCTGATGAAGACCAACCACTCTCTATTTATTAAAAAGTTTTAAAGATGACCTTGCGGCTTGGACTTTGCTTCCTGTGTCATTATTTGGCAGAATTAAGAATGAATACCCCAACTGCTATATGTAGATTAAAATCTACCGTTATTTATCAAAATTATTTTTTAATTAATTAGATAACGGTTTCAAAATTTATTTGGAACAATATGAGGCCCACAATCAGGCTCTCCAAACTCAATCAATCAAAAGAAAAGGGTGGGGTTTCACTACTGCATATGAGACTCTACTATCGAGCAGCACAAATCAAACAAACGTCTAACTGGTTCCATCTTAGACCAGATTTTTTATGGGCTGGTATGGACTTGTGTTACCCAAGACTGTTAAGGTCTCTGCCTTTCATTCAAAAATTTCATAAGATTCCAAGCTTATCTGGGAACTTTGTCATGTTCAACACTCTCCTAGCCTGGAGAGACGATAAGAAATACCTGGGGATTCCATGTGGTTGTCTCTCTGATCTCCAGTTGCTCTTAAAGATCTTCCCACAAACATTAGCCAAATTGGTCTCCAGAAATGGTTGGATAAAGGTTAGTTGCACATGTCACGTTTATTTTTACACCAAAAAATGGTTAGATTTGAACATCTGGGAATTAAATTTAGCCCACCCAGTACAGACTTCTTTAAATATCTACAACTTTATCATTTTATTATAGCCACAGACAAAGAGAACACCCTTCAGACAGAACTAATTGAAACAGAGAAACAACTCCAGAGGCTCGATTTCTGACTTCATTCTATTTTACAAAGTGGTGGCAATAACTCATATGAGTTCCTCTAGAGAACCTAGCTTTCCCCTGTATATCTCTACAGTATGTTTACAGGCACATCGCAGATGTGTTTCAAGTGCAAATCAGCCCCTTTAACTTTGATACATCAATTTTGGGACTGCGACAAGACACGTTTCTGAGATGGAACTTCACTCAACCATTCAAAAGACCTATAAGGTAAAGTATAATTTGTCACCTTCTATTCTGCTGTTAAAGCACAACGTTTTATGAATCTCTTTTGCATAGTTACAAAACGTAGGTTTTTCACGCTAACATACTTGGCAAAAAGAAATGTATTTTACAGCTCTAGCGTACAGCTGGAATTCCTTCTGTTAATATGTGGATGTCTGAAACGTTTAACTTCTTCCTGTTTGAAAAATTAATATTTGACCAACACAAAAATGCACAACAATTCTGGATGTTTAGTCTTCTGGAACTTACCACAGTGCTGTATGATCACACCTGTGAAACTATCTGATCCCTCACTGTATGTAGATGGAGGTGCAACGTGTCAGTGTGCTGTCTCTGCCTGTACATATTTCTGTGACCAATAAAAAAATGAAGAAAGACTGTGGTCTCAATTGAAGAGGAGCACAAATACAATACACAAGCACAGAGAATATAAAGGAACTCAAAATGTTCTGCTTGGAGGACTGGTCCACGATACCTCGACAAGTGTTCTCCAAACCTGTCAAACATATAGTAACAGGAATAGGCTCAGTGCTGTTATTCTCTCCAGGGAAGTCTTGACCAAATATTAATCATAGGGTACCAATAATTTTGAAGAAAAAAGGTGTTACTTAAGAACAGTTTTTATGTTTGGGGGAAAAAATGTAAAAGTACATGGCTTCCCCTTCTGTTTAACCCCAAAATAATCAATCACTGCATGTGTTGTTCATTTTATATATTAATATTTTGGTTTGAACTGGGCTTAGCCTGGTTAGAGATGTCATGTTCTCCCTGTAGCTGTGTGGGTTTCCTCCTACATTCCAAAAGGCAAGCATTCCAGTCAAAATGCTGACTATAAATTTCCCTTAGCACGTATGAGACTGTGAATGAGCACCTGTGGTTGCCCTGCGATGGACTAGCATTCTATCCAGGGCATAGCCCGCTTAACAGCCTGTGCTTCCAGATGGGCTCTGGACCACCATGCTCAGGACAAGCAACTATGATATTGTAGAGTAGTTATGATGGGATATTGAGGTTATAGTTCCCCAACAGTAAGTCCATTGCAGAACTTGAATTAACCCAACACTGGCACCAGAAGCCAGTTCATGTCAATCTCTTCCTCACAATAAGATCTCTGACGTGGTACACTTTATAGTATGGTGGAAAATTAAAATTGAACATAAATGTGGTCATTATCAGAAGTGTTATGACCACAGTCCATTGGATGAGCTGTTAGAAAGCAAACAAGTGGCACTAGTTACAATGTTATCATTCTCGCACTTCCCGAATTGTGCAGCAGACATAAGACTCAATTCCACCTGCAAAATTAGACAATGAAATTATATATCACTATAAAGTCATAATGACCAGTATTTATTTAAGAAATATTCATAAAAACAGAAATGCATATGGCAAACATCGCTATTGGAACGCTGTATCTAAATGGTAATGCTCCTCTGTCTTGGCATGTGATTTTCAAACAGCTACTCCCAAATATAACTATTCTAGTGTCTGGATAATTTCCATAAATCTACTACTGAAGAATCAGTGAGTGTACTGACAACTTCTATGATTCTTGATTGCATTTTAACACTGCTGCTATGAAAGCCCACTGGAATACAGACATACCAATCAATCTGGAAAAATAAGTGTACAACCTTTATTATTATTATTATACTTAATATTACTATTATTATTGTTATCACTATTATTATTATTATTGTGAACTTTAAAGATCTTTGTTCAATAGTGCATTTGTCAGTTCATACAAATTTGACAGCCCTTTTAAAATTGAGGTTTTTGATGCAATGAACACGGAGAGACACACACACACAAAAGACCTTTACAATGAAAACCATCTCAGATGATATTACAGTTCAATTGACCTCTGTGTTTCCTTCAGGAATCAGCCTAAAGAAAAAAAAAAGTTAACCAATCAAGAGGTAGCATCAACTGTCCAGATCTGCAAGTTCTCTGACAAACCAGTAACAATTAGGAGCAACTATATGTAAGTAACAACCACTATTGAGTTACCTGGTCAAATGTCAATCTTTAGCCCTTGGTGGTTGGTAGTATGGTTGCGTTGGTCGTGTGCGCTTAGCCTGGCCGCCTCCACCTCGACGGTACTCCAACGAGGTCTCGTGTAAACAGTCTTTATCCTGGGAACAGAGAAATAAAATACAAGCCTTGAAAATATTGAAAATGCCACCTAGTAGGAGACATAAGCCTTGAATGTGGTTCATGGACAACTACAGAAAAGGATGGAGGGAAAACCCTCAAGGTTCATAGATGATACTATAGATTGGAGTTTCACCTGGTAATCTGGCAAAAAGCATCTTTTGCTGTAACAATGAAACATTTAAATTTTAAAAAGAATAATAAAGGAATAACTGATTATTTTTGCAGCTGCCACTCAAGTGCCTGGAGAAAATAAAACATTTATGCATAAAGGTTAAAAAAAAAAAAAAAAAAAACTCAAATATAAATATAAATGTTGATCTTAGCTAAGCCTTTCATTTCATGTGGAAAACACAGAGGGCAGAAAAGGAAAACAGCCTCCATGTAGACACACTTGGGCCTGAGCCACCGCAGCTCTATGAGATGTAATTTGGCTGCACAAAAAGATGCCCTCACACAGCCAGGTTACCTGAGACAGTGCAGGTGGGGGAGTCTGACTCCCCTTCACCTGTCAACAGGACACATACAGCAGCTCCAGGTAAAGGTGCGAGCCAGCAGGCACACCTACCACATTACAACCATTGTCTGAAGGTCTGTCTCACAGACGAGCAGACCTCTGAAAACATATGCATAAATTTAAATATCTGCCTGATTACACTTTAATAAGTACCTTGTCGAATCCGTATTCTTAAGACCGTACACATCAGCTAATTAAAAAATATTTGATATAAAAAAAACTATCAATTTTCAAAAGACAACTGTATGGAGTTCAACAGCACAGGCCCTCTTCTCAGACTTAATGATGAAACTTTTAAGCAAACAGTTGCTGAAACACACGTGTAGGATTTCTTACCCATGAGTCTTTCTGCAAAGGCTTGATGTTTTGGAGAAGGACCTCTTCGCAGTTCCCATAATCACTGAACACAACCACAGCAGTTGAGCCCGAATGGTGTACACCATTAATTACAGCACGATAAAACTAGAGGAGGAGGAAGAGAAAACAATTTTACAGTAAGAAGATGAACTTACAGTAAGACCTTCACCAAACTGCAATTCTGATCTCCTCTCTTGGGAATGGATCAATCCAAACATAGAGCTTAAGTTCTTTATTTGCCCATTAAAAAAAGAAAAAAAGCACCTATTTGAAAAAAAAAAAAAAAAACTAATGAAAAAGACTTGGTTTGCACTTCACCTTGTTGTCCTCCCAGTAAAGGGCAAGGCACTGGTCTCCTGGCTTCCAGTGATTCGGTCCACGAGTACCAGAGGGGGCGCTAGACTGAGGTTTTATAGCTCCAGTCCGCTTATGCTCCGAGCTCCCGTTCTGAGCCTGTGGATTTCCAGTCTGGACCCTGGACAGATCCTGCGACACTGAAGCATCCTTATTACCCCTTGGTTTGGAGTAATCGCAGGCTCCTTCAGTGCCAGATTTCCTGTCCAATACGTCAGAGTTTGACCTATCAAATTTACCTCGCCTTTTTTTCACCTCGGGTTTATTCTGCTCAGTCCGAGTGTTTCCCTTGAAATCCCCTGCACCATTGGAGACTGATGACCTAGGCGGAGGCCCGTTTTCCTTTGGGCCCTTCTTTGACGATGCGTTGGGCCCTTGCTGAGATCTTCCTGACCCTGGATGACCTCTGAATCCTTGAAGACAGTCTACAGGAGGAACCTGGCCTCCAGGTCGTGGGGTGCCGAGAGACGGCCTGCCGCCCTTCTGGACCTCATCCTTCTGCTTGTCTGGGTTGCCTGCATTGATCCTCTCAGGTTTGCAGCTCTGGTTGGGGGCAACACCATCTCCTCCTGGCTTGGGGAAGTCAACGTCCCTCTGGAATCGGGGGGGCTTGTCATTCCTTTGTTGCTTTCTGTTGTTCCGAGAAGGGGTTTCCAAGTGTGTATGCTCTTTCACATGGTCCTTGTTTGGGAGAATCCTGGTCTGTGACTCTTCCACCCTCTGACTAGACTGACTCTTTGACTCTAGCAAACACAATGCATTCGTTTAATAAGTAATTTACTCATATTAATTTAATAACATGCAATTTATACAATATGTCAGTCAGTCAGGGCACAATATGGACCTCATAATGATAAGGATGAAGGATATAATCACTCCCAGCAACCTCTTCAATAACTATCATTTGGCCAAATTTGTTCAAACTGGTCATACAACAGTTCTCCTGGCCCCTTAATCAGTAAGACTAGATACAATTATATGAATGAAAATGGAAAATCGTTTACCGTCAATGGAAAAAGCATTCATTTTTGATTCCAGGAAATCAAATAGTGTGCTGGGGCCAGAGGGCCTTCCTCCGGTATCTTCATCTTCATCTAGTCTGGTCCTTCCTCGACCCCTCCCTCTTGCTGCTCAAAACAAAGGCAGAGACAACCCCGTACATTATCATGCATCTCACATAATATACATTAGCAACATGAATAGCAGTAACCCACAGTTGCTAACAAACTGGATTTGAGCCCAAAAAATTTGTTTAGGTTAACATGACTATTACAGCACTAATACCCCACCCCCACCTATAGTTCTCATCTTATCAGGGGCCTCAGTATTCAGGCCATTTTAACAGGTCTTCTCCGAGTGCCCTGTACCTTTCGGTGGTGGTCGACTGTGCTCCGATGGGCCAGAGTTGGGCTGGTTGCTGGACAACAGAAAGTTGAGAGCTGCCTCTACATTGTTGTTGTGGTCCAAGAGGGCCTGCCTTGCAGCATCTATGTTAAAGCCCATCTCCATGATGTCTCTCAAAGCCCTCTCATCAACCTGGAAGGTTAATGCCCATCAACATTTCACATTGTTTCCAGATGTCTTGTTCAATCACTACTTAGAAGGCAATCACAAATGCAAATGTCCATTATGATTTTTTAAACCACTTAGAATGTTCTCAGTTGCTCCAGTACCCATCTCATATTTTAACAATACAAAGTATTTAGCTACCAATCAAGCAGTTACAAATGCATTTGTTCAATGAGATCAGTTCAGCGAAGGTAGATCTTTACCAACTCTCGGTACACTCCATCTGACTGGCTCTCTGTCCATGAGGACTTCTCCTCTCCCTTCCTTGTGCAATTCTCACGACTCTTGTTTGTGGAGCTGGGATTGGCAAGGTTGCTGCCTGCATTTCCTCCACCACCAAACGTACGAGTCTTCGAAACAAGAATTAAACATGAAATTTAGAGAATGCAGCCTTATCATGTTTCATTACCTATACAGAATACCAAAAAAAAAAAAATCATTATCTGCAAAACACTTCTCACCTCTTTGCTCTTTGCAATCTCTGCAATAGTGGCTTTCCGCTGCTTCTCAAACTCGTCGTCCTCTTCTGCAGACTTAACCGTGCCTGTGACTTGCAGAGTTCTCCTCTGGTCCAACTCCTTGCTGTCCACTTGCTCTTTGGTAACACACTTCTGTGAGGACAAGGAACATGAGACAGGATGAGTGCAGTCAAGCTCCACAAGAAAAGCCTGCTCAATTTTTCATTTCCATGGATGAGCAACAAAAACCATTAATATTTGTAAAGCATGAAGATGTGTATTCAAGTCAAAACTAACATTGCACTAATTAAACACAAACAAAAATGAAACAGGAAAAAAATGTAAGACTACAGATACACACAGAAAGTCACACAATCAGAGGAGATTTAGAGCAAAGGTGAAAAAGATCATACTTCCCCAAAGCTGCCTATAAAAGTGAGTTGCTGGATTAATGTACTACAGTTACAGTAAACAATACAGTCTCCTTTGGGATCAAGAGGGAAAACATACAATAACAATGAACTACGCAAGCACCCTATAGTAAATGTATCATGTCTGCTAATTATGACATAACTATACAATTAAGAGTTGTTTCACATTGATTCTCCTAAGCAAACAATCAGTTTAAAGTCATTCTAAAGGAACTTTATGAATATATACACAAAAATGTGACATTTGACTAGAACCATTGAAAATAAGTAACATACTGAGAACTTTAAAATTACAATTTGAAAATCACAAAGACAACTAAGAAATTATCAGCTGAAAAAAGTAGGAAAAGACCTGAAAGTGATCTGGTAATGATCTAGAAATGACCAGGCAACATACCTGGCCAAATGGGACAAAAGGAGGGGGTCCACCTTCTGCACCAATATTACTTCTGTTGTGCTTGGCCAAACTCTTAAACAAAGGGGGAAAGAGGATGATGTGTTGAGAAGAATGTGTCTGACAGTTTTACACAGCAGCTGAACAGTACAGAGTACATTATTTAATTCAATGGGTTAGGGTTAGACAACTTTCAACAACAACTTTCCTCTGTCAAAAACAAATCACCATGGTTAAAATAAACTCTCTATATATAAAAATATGTCTGGTAGAATGAAGCAGAAAGAATCCAACGATGTTTATTTAACCAGATAAACCTTCATAATTTTCCAGAATACTAGATAAAATTTCATAGACACAGTACAATAAAAGAGCAGCTAGTCTGGATACAGCCTATAATTATACATACCAAAGTCAATACGTAGTTTCATAAGTAACTCTTTATATCAAATAATTAAAACCAAACATTTCTATTGTCAAATGAGAATGCTAATAACTTATCTGATATTCAGTTTATATTTAGCTCTATGCCCTGTAATACATCTAATTCAAGAATTGAAGTTCAAGAGTCTACTAGATAATAACTGACCCTCTGGAAGCCAAACCAATGGCTATAACTTCGCTGTTTTTATATTCAATGCAACATAAATCTACTTTCATTTCTAATGCAAAGCACATTTTCATTGCCATTGTACATTTCAATTATGTTCTACTTGATTACTGAATTTGAAATTGGGGGAAAAAAATAAAAACACAGCTGTAATGTTCTCACCCGTTGCAATTCCCATTTTTCAATCATGTGTTCCACTTCACCACCAAGGACAACAATTTTGGAGTCATCCAGGAGCAAAAAGCCATTCTTCACCATCACAGTGCCAAGCAGCTTCACTTTAGTTCCTGGAGGAGTGTTGAGACTGAAAACAACAAGAGTCAGGTAGAAGTTGAAGGGGGCCAAGCAAAAGCAAGAATTGCAAAGGAACAGACACAAATACAATTATATGACGTACTCTGAAGCGCTAAGCATATATTAAATGGAACAACTTTATTTTTAATATACATTTACCTCATCAAGTGCTATATGGGACGACAAGCCTGAGTAATACCCATTAAATCTCAAAAGAGTCTGTCGCTCAGCATTAAAAAAAGTCATTTCAACAAGCAACAGTATTTCTAGTGACTCTAGCTAATGAGGCATAAACACAAACCAGCGAATGAGGGTTTTCACTTTAACCCTGCAACCTGCACTGGCTCTCCAAGGATGTGGCCTGAAACTAAATACAGCTTTCAAAAGCAGTCCTTTTCTGCCCTTTCCATGCTGGTTAGCAGCTCCATGTGAAGCAACACAATCCATGGCAATTTTATCACTGCACATCCTCAGTCCACACCAGAGCCACTATATGTTCTTAGAGAAACTCGTGCTGGGCAAATCTCACACCTGGTGGGAAAGCCACAGCATCTGAAAAATATGATCCCTACATATAATTACATCTTGAAGCATTAAAAGAGTAAACTGTAAACCAGTAAACACAGTATACATCCCAGTAATAGACTCATAATAGACTACACTCAGCAAATACTGGACATAAACATTCAGCTAAATTCAGAAAAGTGCTTTGCTCATTTGAAGTTCTTTGTTACTTTTTCTGTGCACGAAACACAGAACAGGATCTACTTGTTGGACCACAGAACTTCTGATGATGCATGTGACACACCGTATTCAAAGCATTCCAGACTAAGCGGGCTCAGTCTGACTAATAACCAGTACAACATCTGCCTTTTCTCTCCTTATCTTCTAGCCAGACATCATGACTGATTTACAAAGCAGTGCATTCTGAATAAACTAAATCATTTTACATCAATACCCTGGAGAGATAAGAGACACAAAGGCACCGAATGTGAATTTTTGTCTATAATGCTTAAACTAATTCTAAACTTACATCAATCAATAATTACATAAAGGTTGCAGATATTCCGTTATCTAAACAATGTGGCATTGCTACTGACTCTAAAGTTTTAATTTCCCACCTTGCAAATGTGTTTCAAAGGTGGCAGCAGGTGTAAACGATAGGGTTACTCAAGGAAACAACAAAAAAACTACTACTACTATTACTACTACCAGTGCAACTACTAATAACAACACTAAGAAGCACATCCTGCATCCACATGAACAGCTGTAAACATATAATAACAACTCTGTTATACATATTTTTCCTAAACTATCAGAGCAACATACCAAGAGCTTTTGCTGCATAAATCAATTCAGTTTAAATAACCTTTTCAATCCTTTCTTTGATAATCTCTAATTTGTGCAGCTAATCATATACCAACCATACACATAATTCATCACTCAGTTACTGAATTAAAATTTTTAAAACTAACTACAGAACTGCAATATCCCATCAACTAGACAAAGTCACACTGACTATTACTTATTTGTATTTTGTTCTATAAGTGACAAATATAGTAGATTATTATAACTTAACTGTGTGGACCAACACTGCTTTAGGGGATAGTCGTATGTGATGGACTGTAGAGGCAGAATTTAATTTGGGGGAGTAGGATGCCTTATATAAATATCTCAGCCCCACCTGATTTTTGTCATGCGCTTGAACTCTATGCCCACACAGGTGGTATGTCCATCTGTCATCTGGAGACGCAGCATCCGGGGGGCTGCCTGGGACTCCTCGTGGTCCTTTGGTGCCGCCAGATTCCTAAGCTTCTGCAGCTGTACGACACATGGGCCCTCCAACTGCAAACATGTACACATATTTGCATCACAGTATGCAACCCTTAGAACTTGAAACACTCAATTTCCTTTTGTAGGTTTTGGGGGACATCTGCTGGACAATTTTGAGAATAACAGGTTAAAAATCAGAAGCACTGAAAGTTAAAGGAAAATTTTTAATCTTTTTTTTTACTCATTTTAATCACTGAATAGACAAGCATGCCCCACTGCTTTTATCCATAAATGATATTATTTCTTGACGATCAAGCAATAAGGAGGAACACTTTTCTGTTAAAAAAAAAAAAAACTGGTGCCACCTAGTGTTTCAACCAAATTTCAAGAGCAAGTTTAACAGAAACTAATATATTCAGTCACTGAACATGAGAACTCCACTCAGCAAATGCACATGCAACTGCCCAGGCCAGACACTGTGAAACAGAAGCCCTACCTGCTGCATTACTATTTTTTACACATGTCAGTACAATGACTTCATCATAAACTGACTACAGATTTAAAACAGAAAAATGAGAAAGTTTTAAAAAATTCACAATGTATTGTACCTTCTCTACTCTCCCACTGTTGATTTCATTAGGTAGAAATTTCTTCCCAGTAGATCTCAGGTCACTCTGTGAAGAGAAAGCAGGAGAAATAGACAAATGATTACAAACAACTTAATTTGGAATCCTCAGGCATCTGAACACATTTTAAAACACAGCAATAACACATTTGTTCTGTGGTGATGGAACCAAACTTCTCCAGTTTTATACTTTTTTCTCATTGACATTTCATGTTTTTAGACACATGAACATTTGTGATGCAACATCTGACTTATTTCTTCTTACTTATTTCTATGAAAACAAAATTAGTATTACTAAACCAATCTAAAGATGGTTGAAAAGACTGGAATGATAAATTCTGTAAAAGAAACAGATATGTAAATAAGCTATTTATATGAGCATGTGAGAGCAACCTACATTAAGTGCTATGGAGATGATGTCCTGGAGAGCTGGTTTCTCTAAGGTACTTGTACAAGCCACTAGTCCTTCATCTGAAAGGTACCTGAGGGGGGGGAAAAAAAAAAAACAGCAAGTCTTGATGCAAAACTTTTTCTGTGGTGTTCAATGTAGTCCACAAAATAATAAATGAGTGCAAAAAAAAACATTGAAAACAAGCGCAGACTGAAATAAACAGAAATAGGAAAGTTTAAAAATTAATATTTTTCAAACTTCATGTTCATTACACTTCTTGTTACATATTTTTTCTATAAATTGCGCTGGTATATTTGTGTTTCTAAGCAAAATACAACGTCTGTTGTCCATTTCAGTTCTCCGTACTGTATAATCGCGACACGTCACGCCACCGTGTGGATACAACAGTAAAATAATTTGTTTGAAGGTGTAGCTGCATGTTTACAACGTAAAGCTGCATAGATAAAAGTTTATACTGTCTACGATTAACGGGTAAATTCTATTTCTACAGCACTCGATTACGATCATTATTATGCATTCTTGATTGTTATCGTGGACGTCATTCAGCTTCCTGTGCCCCTAACTGGGGACAACGAGGGAAACCTCCCCCAATGAATGGGATGCCTCTCCTGTTGCAGGTCAATCCAGAATCAGTCAGCATGGTGTGACCCCTATTTCACCGTGAAAGTCGACATGTGAGGGCTGAAACAGTCCTGCCGCTTTAGACAGAGTAGACAGAGTGCGCATCCAGTGTAAAACCAATGACACGCGGCACGAAGCGCAGACACCACAATGACAGTTTGCTGAGCTAACGGCTAAGCTAATGGAGCTCGGGCAACCTGAACCTCCCGGCACCAGGACGCGGCTCTCTCTAACTCCGTCATCGTTGCACCACAGCGTTAAACTCTGACACGATGCTTATACATTAATTTTTCAATGTTGTTTCAGCATCAGGTCCTAAAATGACCACCCTGAAAAGCGCTCGGCGCGCCGTGTCGTTACCCACCAGCCTTCTTTGACAAGGGCTGAGGCGACGTCCTCCATTTTTCCTTTGCTGACAAAGTTCAAATTTTCGCCGGAGGGCTCCTGACTTCTGTCCGAAACCCCATCCGTCATTATCATTAAATGCGTCCTTTGTAAAAAGTAAAGCTGCTTAACGATATTTTATAACTCAGTAAGTAAAAAAAAAAGACTGAACGCTCTGACAACTATTTACACACGCCAAGAAAAAATGACCCCAGGAAATGCTTTGTAAACGTAACGAGTGAAAGGTCAAAGTGCTGTACGTCTTTTGCGTGTGGTGCGTGCGCAGGTGGTGACGTCAAAACGCCCGTGCACGCGAAGCCCAGTCTCTTCTGAGGTGTCCTTTTAGGAGGAAGAGCGGGAATTTTGTGCTTTATGTGATATTAATAATTAATTTGATATTTAACTTTATATTCTTGTAACCCCTGTTGTTCGTCGAAACGATTCAAACAATAAAAATAAAAAATGGTACAAAGGGATTGTAACTGTAAGCATATTTATTTTAAAATGAAGCTATTTTGCTACAGCAATGGGCAGTCTTGAATCATATAAAAAATTATGTTTGCACATGATGCCCTTCTATGTAAATACTGCGTTTTAACTGTAAATTCAGGTAATGAACTGTACAAATCTACGAGGTAATGTTTTTAATGTACCTATCTTTTAAAAATTATAAGATATAAACATCACAAAAATGACCGAAAAAAAGATGATAGATGGGAGCCAAAATTGCTGGTACCCTTCTACTTTTGCTAAAGAAAACAAAAAACATTTTTTTTCTGAAATAACTTGAAACTATATTTCACATTAAATGGAACAGAAACTTTGCTTTTGATTTATGACTCAAAATGTTTTTTGAAAAAAAAATGGCATTAAAAAATATTGGGACCCTTAACCTAATAATTGGTAGCACAGCCCTTGGAGACAATAACTGCAGTCAAATGGTTTCTGTGGGTCTGAATGAGATTTTTACACCAGTTGTTTTACCCACTCTTCTTGAGCAAACTGCTCCAGTTTTCTTAGGATTGATGGGTGCTTCTACTAACTGCAAGTTTCAGCTCTTTCCACAGATGTTCCATGGGGTTCAGATCAGGACTTACGGCAGGCTTCTGCAAAATGTGCCAATGTTTTCTTCTCATCCATTCTGGGTGCTTTTTGAGGTATGTTTCAGATCATTATCCTGCTGGATCCATGACCTGTGGCTGAAAAGCAGTTTTCTGAAACTGGGCTGTACATTTTGCTCAAAAATACCTTGATAGTCTTCTGATTTCATTGTGTCCTGCACAGAATCAAGGCACCCAGTGCCAAAGGCAGCAAAGCAACTCCAAAACATCACTGAGCCTAAATGTTTCATAGTAGGGATGGTGTTCTTTTCTTTGAAAGGTTCATTTCATTTTCTGTATACATAGATTTACCAAAAAGCTAATTTTATTTAGTTTGTCCAAAGGACATTCTCCTAGAAGGGCTGTGGATTGTTAATGCACATTTTGGCAAACTCCAGTTGGGCTTTTTTGTGTTTCCAGGTTTTCCTGAATCTCCTACTGTGGAGCCCAGTTTCGTTCAGACAGCGATGAATGCTGTGACTTGAAATTGTTGCACCTAAGTTCAGCTTAGATGTGTTTGGATATTTTCCTTGGTTCTTTATCTGCCATTTTTACAGTCTTTCTCCTCAATCTTGGGTTAATTTTCCCATTTAATCACATCCAGGGATGTTGGCTACAGTCCCATGGGCCTTAACTTCTTGATATTATTGCCAATGTTACTGCTTTTCCTTCTGTTTTCCATGTTTAGTGTGATATAGACAGTGACACAAAACAGCAAAGTGAGGACTTTTCTCCTTTTAAACTGACTGAATGAGTGATTATTAGATGAAAAACACCTATGGTTCTAATTAAATAATTGAGAATAATTTGCTTGAAGCATCGCTACAATATAGTTATTTCTTATGACTTCTAAAGGACACCGGTAATATTGTCCAGGGTGTTTTAGAATGTCTTTGTAGAATAAGCAAAAATTCAGTTCTTTTCACATCTTTTTTTTTGTTTGTTTTGTTTTGTTCCACTGCAGCTACACTACACTCCACTACACTTTTCAGGAAGTATGCATTGCAAAATGCAAAAATGCAAAGGCCCTGATAATTTTGTCCATCATTGTAGATAGGTAGGTAGGTAGATAGACAGATAGATAGATAGATAGATAGATAGATAGATAGATAGATAGATAGATGAAGGATTTTATTTGGAAAATAAAATAATTTTTTATTCTAGTATTTTTAACTCAGTACAATTAAACCTTAGGGTATAATTTATTTGGAGTGAAAAGAAGCTAAGTGAAAAGCAGACATCTGCGATGGTGGAATAAGCAGTTGCCCTCAGTCATGTTCATCATGTCCAACAGATGGTGCTTTAAAACCACGAACTAAAGAGTTTTACTGAGAAGCAGTGTGCGTCTCTCCCTCTGTGTGTGTGTGTGTGTGCGTGTGTGTGTGCGCGTGCGTGCGTGTGCATGCATGCAGGTCCGTGTGTTGCCTATGAGTTCTTTCTCTAATGGTTGGAGTCTTTTCAGCGAAATTGAAAGAATGGATTTCAGTAGTGATAGAGAGAAAATAACTCAGTGTAATAATGTAAATTCTATATTGTTCACACAAAGGTTAATTACATTTATGTAAGTAGTGTATAATATCAAAGATTCAGAAACTGAAAATATGTCTTAAAAGTACTGAGCTTTGTCGATTTAGTTAATAGCTTACGTGCGCTTTTTTAATTCAGGTGGAAATAAATACGTTAGGGGAAAAAAAAAACACGTTGTTGAAATGGATCTTTCTTCCCAACTTCAATTATGGCTGGATAATAGTCTATGCCTTGAGAAAGGAAATAAGCATCTTGATGGTGATTTAATACTTCAGCCTGATGGGGTCTACAAGGATTGCTACCAAGCTAAATACCATTTGTCACAGTCGGTTTCCTGAAAACAGCATTTCTGTTTATGCCAATCAGTGCAGTCATGGTCGCAAACACCTGAAAGAAAGAACAGTGAGGAAAGGGGCTGTGAATCTGTAGTCTCTCCATGCGTTATGTAGCCATTAAACCTCTGTCTGTCCATCCATTTACCTTTATCCTAGTTGTCCTAGTCCACTTTTGGGTTTCCGGTGAGAACCAGAACTACCACCTTGTACACTGTACAGGTAAGTGAATTATACATGATGATTTCTGAAGTAGAATATGATTACTCCATCTGTCTGCGTGTGTTTTCTGGGTGAATGTTTTCCTCCAGTTGTATTTTCTGTAGGTTCTATGTTCTATGTTCTATCCTTGCTTGCCTTTATTCTTAATATTTTTTACAAAGTTTACACAAACCTCACTGTTTTCTCCTTTTATTTATTATTTTTTTCCATTGTGTACCCGTGTATGCAAGTATGTTTCATGTTGAATTTTCACTATAAATGTAATGTCATGGAAGAATAATTTTCTTTGGAGACATTTATTATGAAGAGTAATTGCAGTTATGAATACCAGACATTGAGGCCGAATGGACAGCCGCACACCTAAGCACAAAAGCAGATCTAATTACGCTGTTGTAGGTTAAAAACCCTGAGAGACTTTATAAAAGAGGATAAACACCTCTAATTAACTGTTCAGTCAGGATGAGACAGACTGTTCAGGGAAAGGAGAGAATTTAGAATCCAGTGAATGTAGTGTGACTAATCTTCTCTGTATTTCACTCAGACACATGGCACCACTGGCTTACAAAGCTAATAATGTGACTTCAAACTACCAATTAATGCTGGCATAATAATTTTACTTCTGTATATGAGATATATTTTTGTTTTACTTCAACTGTTTTCATTGATAAAAAATGAAAAACGCATTTTGTGTTTGTGTATTTTTTTTCCCTTGTGACTACTTTTTAGATTAGATGCAAAAATGACAGCAGTGTATTTGAACTATTTAGTTGCACATATGTTTATAGTTGGACTTACATAGTCCAATAAATGAATCCAAACATAGTCCAAATAAATGATAACATCTGTTACCACATGCAATCAGAACTTTGTCCAATCTTTATGTGTCATTTGGCTTATTTACTTATGAATTGCATGGTTTATTTCAGTATTAAAATATTACATTGGAAAATATATGCTAAAAGAGGTTTAGTTAAGAACACAGCCTGTCTGTCCTCCTGAGGGCTAGGAGTTCATTTTCTGCCCACTGTGGTGGACACAAATTGTAAAGTGTATTTCCCAAGCAGTACAAGATACAAAGCTGTATCGTAGTGTAGCTTATTGAGGAGATCATACAATTTTAAATGATACTGCATGTTTGGGGGTGTGGCTTAGATAACCTCTTACAAATCCCACAAATATACCCTTTTTTTCTCAGTCTCAGAAGGATATTTGTAGGTTTTTGCCTCTTTTGTTAATTTAAATAATCTAACATACTGTATCAAGAGAACAACTGGGGTGAATCCAAGCAATCCAGTGTGAGCTTCAAAGCACTTCATTTGCCAGGTTATTTGAAATGACGAGAGCAGGTGTTGGGAATATCGCTGACATATTGTTGTGTGCTTCTGGATGCTTTGTCTTATCTAAACCTCCTTTCTCATCTGGTTACTTTAAAGGATACATCACAACTTTTTTTACACAATGATGGATTCAACTGGCATCAGTCTCCTGCTTCTGGACACTATGAGAACATCTTCTAATTACATTTTTGGAATCCTCTCGCTTTATGTAAGTGCAGCTCAGGTGGGTGAGATATTACAGTATCACCCCCCCAGGCCCTAACTTCTATGCAAACAAATCTCTTTCAGTTACGATGTTAGGGATGTGTAGCCTGAAGCTGGGTGATACCTAGTTTTGTGTTAGAGTTCCTAATAAAAGGAAATTGAATAGAATTTGTTTTTGTCTTCCAGTGCGCATTTACAGATGTTTTCTGCCTTTTCCCAATATCTCCAAGCACCTGAAACAATGTAAGAACTATTTTGATAAAAAGATAAATGTGAGAGTTGTCACACACACCGTGTGTTGTGTTCACGCAGGACTGGGGATAAAAGTGGGGAATAACACAGTGTATACAATACTACATGAACATTTTTTTCTTTTATTGTGTAAATTTATTTTAATCTTTACTGTGATGAATATAGAGTACTTAAACAAACCCATCCCGTAACCACCATCTACATAAACACAAAAATCACAGTATAGCACTAATTACAGCTGCGGTCATGGCCTTGCTGGTTGTGTTTCCAAGTACGTGAAGCTCAGGTTTTCATTCAAGCAGCGAACTGAGGGAGTGAATAAATTGCAAAGTAATGAGTCGGCCTATTCGGAAAAGGAGAGGTGGAATGGAAATGGCGCAAACCTCATTGGCAGGCAGCACGTCACCGAGTGCTTATTGAACAGAGCCAGGTCTGTGAAGCAATTACAGATTCTGCCAACAATGCTTTTGGTTCATCTCAGCATGTTTGACTGCCGTAGTGGCACCCTTTGATTTTGCACATTTAGCAAGCAAATCGCTTCAGACTTTTTCCAAATCATTTTTATATTTTTTGTATCCATATGTTTAAATAGTATACATTTTTATAAGTTTAACATATCTGAACTTATTTTATATATTTTAAAAAAGATATATGCATGTATAGAGAAACTAAGCCCAAATGATCTGAAGAGGAATATATTCTATACATTATTTGTTATTCATGAAAGGGTAGTACTGGCCCAGGACTGTCCTTTGCTAGCAAATTAAAGGTGCACATGTTTTAATTGTGTAAAGTCACTGTGCCATAATCATCTTAATGAGAGAGCAAGTGCTGTCACCTGAACCTGACGTGACCCCCCCCGAACTTTGCTCACCTCTGCCTTGTTTGGACCAGTCTGTGCTCTTTAGTAACATCTGGAAAAAGAGCTGCAGCCATTTTAGCATAATAAAGAGCTATTACAATGGATCTTAGTATTCCTCTCCATACAGCGCTGCACAGAACATAATCATTAATACACATCACAGTGCTGCGTTGCTGCTCTCCTTGGCCGCTTCTTAAGAGGGCTTCTCAATGCTGTGCATAGTGAGGGTTGAAAATAGCACTCACCTTTCTCAGGATAAAAAAACAGAGGTATGCTGCGATTGCTTCGGCATCTTCAAATACGTATCCGTAGGTTGATTATCGTACTAAGACTGACCAAAACGTCAGTCTAGGTGGGCACTCTTTTGGTTATTTACAGTTTTATAAACTCTTCTCTGGGCATAAAATGGTGTCAGATTGTCTCTGTAAACTGTACTGTTAGACAGTTGAGTTGAAATATAATAATTTCCTCATATTAAAATTTTATCATGTGACATTGCAGATGTGGTAACATTGGAGCAACAGAGTTACCCCCAGTGTGTTACAGTATCCTTCTTTGCTCGAAAAGAATGATTTAAAAAATGGCACAGGGCTAGTCGCAACCAACTGCTCCTTCCATCAAATTAAAATGGAAAAAGAGCAAAGGAAAATAATAGGCAATTTGCAAGGCTAATTTTGAGGCTATATGCTAGCATAATAGTCAAAGTATCATTTACATAAATTAAATGTGTAGAGTTATGTGGAGGCAGTGCATGCCATCCGCTCTGTACTTTATCTGTGGTATTGAGTCCATCAGGATAAAACACACCAAGGGAAGATTGTGCCCTGTATCCATGGTGACGGTTGCGCTACTCTGTCAAATTTGCTTGGTTCTCAACTGCAGTGAGAGGAACCCTTCCGCTGTGGATTAGCATTACCACCCGATGGAAACCTCAAAATGTCCCTGAAACAATCTTTATAAACATTACTGTGTGACAGGCTGTTAAGCTCCCCAGAGCAAATACAAATCTTTCCTTGTTTATCAGAGTGGTTTTATTCATTTCTGTACAATTTATAAAGGGTAGTAATGAAGGTAATGCTGTGTGGATCAGTAATGCATTGCCGCGTTTCCTCTTCTGATGTATCGATTATTATCCTGAGCAGATTTTGTCTGACCAGAGAGCCAACCCATCCATGGAAACGAAACATAACACAAGGATATTATTCTGTTCCAGAAACAGACAAAGGACCAAGGCTGTGAGCTGACTGCTGAATGTGAAAGGAAAGCCAGAAGGTGCAAAGACTACTGGAGCTGCTGGGCAATTAGTCATTATTTTTTTATGTGAACTCGAACCCATGCTGCTCACAAATTTCTGCAAATGACTGAGAAGGTTTAGATGCAACCTTTAGCCTTGCAGTTTATCTGTGCTGTTGGATGGAGTGCAGAACGGTCCCAGCTGCAGATAATAGAAACAGTGATTGTGTAAGAAAAAGTAAACGATATTCATGCATTCATTCATTCATTCATTCATTCATTCAATTAGTCCGTCAGCCAGTTAATCCTATGTAGGTTTGCAGTGGTTCAGAACCTATCCTGGAAGAAAAGAGCATGAGGTAGGGTGCAACAACAACAACAACAAACGATGATGATGATGATGATTAAAAAAAATAAAATAATAATAATAATAATAATTGTGATAGTTATGATGATAATAACAATGTCTTCATTAAAATCAGAAAAGTACACAACTCAAAATATCCTTTCAGTTTGTACTGTGAGGGTGATAACATGACCACAAAAGAGCTGTGAATTAGGGTGAACTCAGGTACAAAGTTTATTTTCAAGTGTGCTGTGCAGCGGGTGGTGAGTGTAGACACGCTGCTGTGGTGACCTGAATAAGAAACCGTGGAGACTTGGTGACATGGCATTGAAGAGCGCGGAAGATGAGGGTATTCTGTGACAGAGGGACTGGGGAATTTGGAGGGTTATTCACAGGAACACACTGAGAAGAGGTAATTGGAACAAGGGATATGTACATGAGCGCAGAAACCACTAAGCAGTTACTCTCTTGGTCAATCATAATCTTAGGCGCTGGTTAAGAATCCACAGCCTCTCATCAGTAATTTATTCATTTTATAGAGACCATGAGGTTAAACGATAAATTCATTAGAAGGATGTGTGCTGGGTCAAGTAAGGTGGTCACGACAGGATGTTGACAGTTCTGATGGGGAATAAGGGGAACACTCAGTAAAAGGTATCGTGGTGACTTACCTGATGGGATCATTTTACAGTACTGAAACTCACACACATCACTGCGGAAAGTTAATTTTAAGAATCAAAAATCATTTACTGTTGCACTTCCTTATGCAACAGATATAAAATGGAGAATGAAATGAAGTTCCTCAGGCCCACAGTGCACAGCAAACCAACAATTTTATGTGTTTATGCATTTTTTATGTGACTATGCAAGTAGGTTTATGGAGTTGACATTTCTATAATGGATGTTTTTTTAGATATAGTTAATTTTGAAATTTGTATTGTAGCAAAAATTGATTTAATCCGATTTTTAGTGGATAGCACAAAGTGTTTTTTTTTTACATCTCTGCCCAAACATCAACAGCTCTGAAGGGAATATCTTCTGAAAGAAAACCATATGTTCTTGTTTCATTCTTCCATAGCTACAATAGTCAATTATAGACTAAATGATTCGGAAATGACTGTGTTTTGCTATTAAATGTTAAGAGAATACACAGTTGTTTATGATGTTGCATTACGTTTTATCATTCAACAAGCACATGTCTATGGTTCTGGGATGCAGAGAATAATGAAAAAACTTCTAATTAACAGTTTTTATTTTATATAATTGTTTTTCATGAATTTGAAGTAACATTTTAAGGTATTACTTTGCTGCAACTAAGTAAATATTTCCATGGTGTATTTTGAGGGAAAATACATCAATAAAATTACAGTATCTATACAGATAAACAGCCAAGCAGAAAAATAAGTTTGGAATATGTCCCCAAACACACATAATCCACTGGGGTTATGTTTCACACTGCTAGGTTTTACCAAGACAAGGCCTGATATTTCTGCAATTTCTCCCAGTCTTCACACCCTCAAAAAAAAATGCATTCAAGAAAACAACTAATAAGTCATTAAGGGTCACCAAACTATTTTGGTGACCAAAATTCCTTCTTCCTTCATTTTGTTTAGCTGCTGAAATTTTGCATCTGTAATTCAACTTCAGGACGCTTATTATGAACACATTCAGATTTGACACATTTTAACTCAGATGCTCACAGACTAAACTGGTTAAGGGAATATAGTGCCAAATTCATTTGATTGTTTATAAATGTGACAGATTGCTGCTACTAGATGAGTAGGTGAAAAAGCAGGGGTGGTGAAAAGGTAAAAAGTAATAACACGTTATAGATTGCCAAACTGTATTAACCTCAAAGTGGTTACATTTAGTGCATATATATTATCAGTTCTAATGAACAAGTGGATGCCACAGATAGCGATGCACAAGGCGGTCATAGCCAAGTGAGTGAGTTCAGAGTGTAGATGCTTACATACAGCACCTGACAAAAGTATTCAATCCCCTCGAAAGTTATCAGCATTGACTGGATTACAAATTAAATTTACACATATTTCTCCAATCAGTATTTTCATTGTGGACTCATATGCTCTAATGGTAAATTGTCAGGACTAAAATAAGCTATATGTTTGAAGATATCTTAAGGAAAATTGAAAAACTGAGAGACGCTGCTTCTACGTATGTTCAAGTTTTGAAAACGACGCCTCAGTGTTGTAAACCGTACGTGCTAAATATAATGTGATGTGAAGTGTAAGCATCTTTGCCAAAGATCGATTCATCTCGTCCTTTTCAGTGGCAGAGCAATTAACAATTGCCTTTTAATAAATGAAGGACATTTTTGATTTGGGAACTCTTATTGATCCCTCCCACCATGTGTTTACTCTGAGTCGTATGGATTTGTTTTGACTTAATTAAGGACACGGGACCGGTTGCCGTGGAGCTCCAGCATGTCTTCAGTAAGTATCTCAGGGACAACCGTGATCCACGGATATTAATGAGGTGGTCTGATTCTCATGCACGTTGCGAGGCAGGACCGACCGTGGGAAAAGAAGCAGTGCATCGTGGGCTGTGCTGCACATCCTATCGCGTTGAACGACTAAGGGCCCAGAAAGCTAGACCCTTAAATAGAGTTCGTTTTACTTAGCGTGCTGCAACATCACGCTTTGAAATTTGAATTTCATCAGAGTCACATACATTTCATGGTACGCATTTTTTTTAGTGTTTTTGTGTACTTTTGACTTTGAACTGAGTACCGAAGCACAAAAACATGGTTATACACAGGGGGTGGAGCAGAGCCAGTTTAGTCAACAGGTGGTGAAGTGTATTGCCATGGGACTGATTGAAGGCCTGTGTCTCTGGCCGCTCAGGCTTGAGTTCCTCATTTGTTCCACCTGCCTTGAGCGGGCCACCGCACTGCCACAATTCAGCAAAGTTCATGACGGCCCTGTCAGCCAGTGCTTCATCACTCCCATAATGAAACGTTTATTAAGCCCAACAGGGCTGGAACTCATTTGGCCCAAAGGTCATGCAACAGATGACCGATCTTCCCCTTTAAACAACTTGAAGCCAGTGAATCAATGAAGATTTTCAGTAACTGGCGTTTTTAAAGATGCCCAAATGCGCTGCAGCCGACACATCCTCCTTATTTATGTTTCAGGCTCCTTCTATCTATGCGGCATTTCCAGCATGTTTTTCAACACCTCTGAAATACATAGGATGTTTTTCATTATTTCTTTTGGTATGCTGGTTGCTTTATTGATTCACTCTTGATGGAAGTGGCAAAAACGTGGGTTAATTACTGTGGCCTTATTGAAGCTGTACAGTAAACACGTATGGATTTAACACCAGTACCAACTGGACAATATGATTCACTCTGTTTTAAATGCTAATGTGAACACGATTAGCTTATTTGTAAGTGTGTGTTTTCCTTCCTGGACACTTAATGTTCGGCTCTCAAAGCTTGCCCACACGTGTTTTTGTGTTTACTATGTTATGTTCCATTGGTACTTGAATCGTTGAAGGTGTCAGATTTCATTGTCTTTGTCGCTGACATTTTTAAACAATCAAGAAATCTATCACGAAATTAAATCTCAAAATCGGAATAGTTTCTAATCGATATAACTGCAAATGGTCCTGCACTCTGAAGTGCACCAAATCCGAATAGGTTTGGCGCACCAAATCTGAATAGGTTTTATTAAGACAAAAGAAAAAAAAAATGTGTCTTTTGTGATGTTCTTGCCAATAACATGCTATTAAATGTCATGTTTCTTCACATTCTCTTCAGTCAAGGGACCTGTTGCAGTTCCCACAGTGAAAATGTCATCTACGATTATCTTGTGTCTGAAGTTGTGCAGTTATGGAAAGGGGGGGGGGGGTCATGGCACTACAAACAGCTTTGCCAGCATCAAACTGTACAGCTGAAGACAAATTGGCTGTAATACAGCTAATCAAAAGTTTTAAACGCCAAACTGATGGTTTTAATTCCCAATTTATTCAATGCTGAAAAAAAAAAGTTTTATGTTGAAACAAAAATAATTGAAAGGATTAATGGTACTGCTTACAGTATTAATGTGAAAACAATGCCTTTGAAAGAAAATTTAAAATGATAATTAGATTTTTCTGCTGAGGAAGCAAGTAAAAGGAGTTTACTGTTAAAACTGATATAGCCAATTTTCTTAAAGTCAGTTATCAATTAAATTATTTCAGTCATTTCCAAAGGCATAATGGAAAAAAAAACCTTTTTGCCTATTTTTTCGAGGCAGTACAGAACTAGAACAGATAATTTTAAAAATCTGAAATGTATGTGTTTAGAGTTACTTTGCCATTTATGTGCTTACTGCACTCCACATAATACTTTCTAAAATATCAAGTGTACAATGGAACAGTCCGATTGTACCTGTAAAACGCATGGCACTGTCCTTCAGCCAGGGACCAGCTCTAAATGCTGCCCACTAAACTTATCCACTGGCAGGTTGACTCAAAATGCTGTCATTCTATAATGTACATAATAAGGTGGAGAAATACAGGTCATAACTGGTGAGTTTTCATAGCAATGGGTTCACTTACGTTTACAAGTCTTTACAGCTCCATTGAGCAAGCACTTCCGTAGAGGAAATGATATCAAAAAGCTTGAAATGGTTGTTATATAAGACTATGTTTTATGTGTATCAGTAGGTAGGCTTCAAGATGATTAACACAAAGGCATTTATGGATTTAATTATTTCAATGTTTGTATTATGTCTATTTAAATCACCACAATTCACTTGTTTATACAAGTGATGCTAAACAGATCCCAGTCATTTTCTGCTATACGTAAATATAAATCAAAGTATTTCATACTATTTGCCAAGCATATTAATGTCATACATATATTTTAATTATATATGTAAATATTTCTCGAAAGTATTTCAATCACATTTACAGTATTTGCCATTGTTGGGATTATCTGGACAAATGTATTCCTTTCTTCTGACTGACATAAACTGAACCACATATTTTGATATTTGGGTTGGTAATGGCTTAGTACTGAAAAGGTGTCCAGGAACAGAGCTCTGAGGCACCCCTGAGGACAGTCGCTGTAGTCTGAAGCAGGCCTTTCTTATCGATCAAGATTTTCTGTCGGAACTCAACCATTCGGTGTATATGCATGTGCCAAGGAGACACAAAACGACTGTTTTTTTCTTTCAGCTTTCATTTAAAATAAATTAATTGATTTCCAAAGATGCTCTGTTTTACATCCAGCCCAATGGATTGTTTGTCTGCCTAGTTCTAGCAGTAACTGCTTTTTGAGGATTACATCCTTATAAGTACGCCCTCAAGTGAAAATGTTAAATGTACATATTAACATTATGCTTCCTCAATTTTAAATAACACAATTCTCGCATAAGATAACCGACATACAGTATATATTTTTTTATTTATTTACTTTCCTAAAAAAGTAATTTAATTTTGGTTTTAATATGTATGAAGTTCTTTTTGCATGCTTCAGTGATACAATTTTATGCACATTTCATTAAAAAATGCCTGAAGTAAAACAGATTACTTTTACCAACTTGTTCCAGTTGTTTTTCTTTTTTCAGTTTCCTCAGTTGAAACTTGTTGTATCTCTCATTTTTTTGTCACCCTGTTTTTTAAATATATATTTTTTTCCTCACTCTCATAACTATTTCTGTTTTAATGCTCAATGCACACATTTGCCTCGCTCTCATCTCAGATGAGGACCAAGCGATTGTGAGATGCTAGGCAGGGGACAGCAGATGGCAGTGGTCTCCTCCAGTTATGGGAGAAGAGACCTGAGACAAGACACAGCTGGACCGCTGAAAGCGCTCCACCACAACATAAAGCCAGCCCACATCAGCCCATCATTTCACACATCATTTCTTCTAGGGTCCATGATAACGTACTTGCTCTCCATGGCGTGGTGCCCAGCTCACAGAAAGCACTATGTGCCCTGAGGTTGTGAAGTTTGAGTCTGCGAGCCAAATGAGAGGTCCTTAGCTAGGATTTAAAATACAACAAAATGAAGAGGCAGGCAGACACAAATATGGAAATAAATACAGGGAAATAAAATGATTTATATTTCTGTGCAAGGAAATCAAAGTTATGAAGGGTGAATGTATATAACGAATTATATGCATTTTTTAATATTATATAATGTTCATGAATTTTCTAAAGCTAAAAAAGGCTAAGGTCCAAAATTTTCAGACAGATTAAAAAAGTGGGCTGTTATTTTCTGGGCAATTTTTGTACATATGAAAGTTCCCAAAAAAAGTTTCTGGGAAAAACAGACTTTTTTTAACAAATCTACTTTATTGTACTTTGTGCTTCCCATAAGTAATATTTGACAGCTTTTATCTCAGCGGCTCTGCTGTAGGTTATTATGTAAAATAAAGCAATCGTGTCATACCCTTGGCTGCACACAAAGTTTGTAATGAAAGGCTTCCACTGAAAGAGGATTTAGTGTTCTGGACTGCTTCACATGTACGATATCCATATTAAACGTTTCACTCCTTCTTTGCACTATTAGCAGGTATGGAGGATTTTTAATGTAGTGACTAACAGGTCTGCTGTATTTTCAGTCAAAATTATAAATGACTGAAGGTAACACTTTTTTTGTTCAAAATGATTGCCTCTACGATTTCCTTTATTCTCAAACCCTGTCACATTATACCAGTTACATCTGTGAATTCAAAGATTTTTTTTTTCTTCACTTCTACCTGAGAAGGGCTCCTGGATTGTATAATTTTGATCAACGTCAAATGAATGAAAGACGAATAGCTGTAAAAATAAGAGAAAAATGAACTTAATTTGGCATGTCAAGTATAGTACAGACATCCATTGCTTAATAAGTGTAACACTTCAATTTACATTACATTCATTCAACAAATGCTTTTCTCCAGAGTTGTGTACGCTGACTGCTCTTCACTGTTCAGCTGACTCCTTCATCCAAGGTGACTTAAACTGCTGGATGCATGTAAGTCCCTTTGATCATTTATCCATCTATATATCACAAAGCAAGGAAACACAGAAAACACTTCCTGTAAACAATTGCGAATCATCAACTGAGCTGAAATACATATTTTTTAATTGTGGGAGGAAACATGCCCAGACAGTGAAGGAACATTCTCACTTCATGCTTACTGAGAGGAAGTAATACACATCTAGTCAAACTGTCCAGGCACTGAGAGACACCAGCAACTACCTGCTTGTTGCTTTGCGCCTCCCAGAACTCCTGAAAAAATAATTCTTCATTATCGTTCATCCATTATTGTTAACAGCTTAACCCTGAGAACGGTTGTGTAAATCTGAAACCTATCCCTGAATCATAGGGTGCTAGGTTATGAAACTACCCCCAGATGGGACACCAGCCCATCGTAGGGTGCCCCACCCCCCACACACACATGCTATCAGAAACTAAGAGTTTAGCAGTTTCCCTGAAAAGTGTTTTTGGAATCTGGAAGGAAATTACAGCACCTGGAATAAACTTACTAGGACATGAGGAGAAAGTACAAACTCCACATAGACTGAGCTACATCCAATCTCACACCCGACCAGCCCAGGCACTGTGAGGCAGCAGCACTACTCGCTGAGCCACCCCTGAGCCAGTAATGTCAAATGTTCAGAGGCAGTTTCGGGGCCTTGCTTGCCGAGACCCCGCTCAGGCCAAAATGGTTAAGAGGAGGAAGTTGTCGATCTACAAAGCGTTCATCCATTTTTTTCACTGCAAAATTCCTGTTGCTTGGAGGGGAGCTGCTGAGCTTGTGTGGAGCTTGGTATCAACCAAAAGTGAGTATTGTGAATTGAAATTCTTTTTCTCTCAAAGGAATTTCTGGAAAGTGTGAGATAATATCTGGTCATATAAACTTGAGGGTCCAGATTGCTTGTGAGTCTGAATTCTCATATAAAGGAGCCTTTGTTAAAAAGGGAAATGTGTTCATAGGTACGCATTCAATTTATTATCGTGTGAATGAGAAGTCCTGTACTGAATACTTATGGGAATCTATTTAGATTATTATGTCAAACTTGGGTTAATTAATCTTTGGCCCAGGTTTGCAAGGGAGCCAGAGCTTCTAACTGTAACATCAGGGAGGGCTATAAACAACTTTATCCAGTGTCCTAGCGTATTACAGGGCACTTACAATATTTACCACTAGTTTAGCATGGTCAATCTGCCAAGCTGTATGTTTTTTCACCGTGGGCAAAACCTGGAGCAGTGAAAACATGCAATTCATACTCTGTTCAGAAAGATGTGCGTTTCTGAATCTGGGAATGTTTCAAATGCAAAGCTGTGTCACTCATCCCAGTTTGTCTTATGTGGCATAAGAGAAGAGATATAACTCACTGCGTTCTGTGTGCCATGAAGCTGATGTTAGGTTTGTGGATGAAATGAGCTGGTCAACATCTATAATACAAACAAACTTCATTAATGGTCTTAAACATCTAATGGGCCGCATGGTGGTGCAGCAGGTACCACTTCTGCCTACAGATCCTTCAGGTAAATTAATGACTCTTTGTGTGTGTGTGTGTGTGTGTGTGTGTATGTGTGTGAGAGACAGACTGTCCTGAGATGGTGATGATCATTCTATTCAGGCTGTACCCTGCCAAGTTTCATGACATATGATGGATGGATGGATGGATGGATGGAAGGATAAATATTCCACTTTGAGAATTAAGAGCATAAAATACAAGAACATTCATCAACATTTCTTCTCAAATTCGCCCTTTATTCCTTCCGAATGTTTATATTGTGCTTGCTTGGTGTTTGTCGTATATGATCTTAAAGTTTGTTAAGGGTTCTTCAGTTGTATGGTTTATCTTTAAGCAGCCTGCCTTCAGGATCAGAGAATTCAGATTGCATGTGTGCATTTGGGTGAAAGTCTAATTTCATTGTGTTTACAGAGCACAGACACTTGTCCTGTTTGGCTCAAACAGCTGCGGCATTGTGTTGCTCCACCGCCACAGAAGCTTGCTCTCGCAAGAAAGAGTGTTACTGTCAGAGTGATGGCATCACAAAATGTCATGGATACACTGAACAGGAGGAGGACGGGGGTGGATTTGTCAAGTGATTGAATCAGTCTAGAAAAGCAAGCACTTTTTTTTTTTTTCGTAATCACAACGAGCTCTCTTGGTAATCTAGTTTACAGGAAAAATGTGCCAAGAACATTCCGGCAGGCCAGAATGTCTACATGCAGGCTGGGTGTTTGATTTGCAGAATGCTGCGACTTTGCAGCAGTTTGCATCCTGTGTCATAACTGAACTTGTGCCTGAGTTCCTGAAAATAAATAAATAAACAAATAAGTAAATAAGTAAGTAAATAAATAAATAAATAAGATGTGCTTTTGGTTGGCCATAAAAGTGTGCGCATATGAATTCATAAAGTGTATCAGGAAATATTAACAATAGAGATCCAACAAAGCTCTGAACAGGAGCCCTCAGCTCAAGGGCAAAGATAGAACAGACTGAAAAATGGCTTTAGAAACAGTTTCTGAATATACTCTGTGTAGAGCATGTTCCATCTGTCTGGGAGGTTTTCATTCCTCTTGCCCACCACCCTGCTTGTTCCTCCTTGTGTGCCTGTCCAACTGAAGATGAAAACACTACAAAACTGCTGGAGGGAAAAGCATACAGATTTAAATATGCTTATTTAAATATATATTTATATTTTGAGTAGCTAAAGGACGCATTTCAAATTCTCCTGTCATTGACCTTGAGTGCTTTTCAATAGATGTTCATCACAGAGTAGCTTTTCATTCCACTTTTTTGACAGATATTAGGCATTTTGGGACACTTTCAAAGGTCTACTCTTTAACCCACACAGAGGTACTTAAATTTGCATGTATTTATCTCAAGCTCTTATTCAGATTTATGTGCCTGACTGAGGTGCGGTTGATGCATAATCATCTGAATTTACAATATTATTTATTACGTGCGGTTTTCCTCTAGATATGTAAGTCTTACCGTTGCCCACCATATAGAGTATACCTTGCTGTCTTGCTTGTTTTTCACTGAGAACTCCAGTTTATTCCAACAATGTAAAGTACAAGTTAAACTGGCCTTAAACTTCCTTTAATTTGTGATTATGGATCAAAATATGTTGTTCAATAAATCTGTGACGTGTTTCATCTTTGCTGAGAATAACTGGGGGTACTGTGCGGCATAGGAGTTAGATACTGACCCTGAAGGACACCAAGGCACTTTGAATAGTTGTAGATGTATTATTATCTATTAGCATAAGAGGCAAAAAAAAACGAATGCCTTAATATACAAGATTGTACAAAAAACCTAACAAATATAAGAACCCTATTTATTTGCTCGTCTGGTTCATGTTTTGTGGATGCACACTTCTGTTGTAGCGAGAATAATCACAGTGTTATTTTTTGCGCTTTGGTTCGTCTCTGATGTTTTGAAGCAGTTCCACCACTGACTCTTATTTTTGACAAGAGAAGTGAAAACTTTTAATATCAGGCTCTTATTAGTCATAGCAAAGCTTCCATTTACCGAGCTCCTTGGAAGCCAGATCACTGTTCGGGGTAATTCTCCAAAAGCAGCATGATATGGAGAGGTCACAGTTGGACTGCGTCAAGTGATCAAAATTGCATTTACTCGTCCAAACTCAATCACGCCAGCCGTGAGAAGAAGTCCCCAAAACTAATTTAATCCCGGCAAAGCCACAAAAGCTGCGAGTCCACGAAAGGACTCTTGTGGAGTTCAGACAACTGCTTTAAATTAACCCAGTTAAGCTTGACATAATAAACAACAATTGTCTTATGATGGGTTTTGGCTAATTAGTGACCACCTGTAAAAGACCCTCTGTAGACAACGGAGAGCCCGATAACGGTGCTTTGCATTTTGTGGATGCTCATTCTCCAAAAGAAAAGAAAACCGATTATTTATTTTTTTGTTCCCCCAGAAAATCAAATGTGTGTGGGTGAATGGAGAAGAACCCCTCCATGTTTTAATGAGCTCCATCTGCAGTGGTTGCCGAGGAGGACAATCGCAGACTATCGCTTTATTCATCAGCAAGTACACGGCACTGAGCGGCGGGGAGCGCGAGCAGCAGGACCTCTGACGTGATGGAGGTACCGAAGGCTACAAGTGTGTCTGAAGGAAAACAAAATGCAAACCTTCATTTTTGCATTTGATGACCCCTGTTTATTTTACTTCCACTTAGCCATTTAGTTTTAAACAGCAGCTGCCTTTAGGGAATACTTTGATCTCCATATGTGTAATATCCTTGCTATTCCGTGTCCTTCATACGCACATTCTGTCCTGGATAAAGTTCTTGGACAGGAAAGGACACACTCCTCACAAGTCAAACTTGTTTGAGACTTTCATATGGAAATTTTAATATTTTCTTTTACATAAAAAGCATGTTTTTCAAATATCATTGTCTTTTTTTTTTAACAGTTCCTTGAATTTATTTCCCCTCAGCTATTGACAGTTGCTCTATCTCCCGAGAGGTTCCTACAGCAGAGGGGGACAGTAATTGTTTGAATGGACGGCAGGCCCGATTATATTGCCATTGTCCTTCTTTTGTTAATCCCTTTGCCCACAGCAGTTCAACATGGCTGTAATGAACTGTCTGAAAAAGCAGTGTGAACAAGCAACCTAAGGCAACAACAAATATTTCAAATGAATTTTTTTTAAATTCCAAATTGACTTAGTGCTGTTTTGATTGCTCAAAAATTTATCAGAGGAGAAGGTTATGTCTCACTTTCAGATTCTTAATGGCTTGAGTTTATATAATAAATAAATGCTGGCTTCGACTTGTATGCTGAGTCACAAGTCTCTCTGACTGCCTTCTTTGAGAAAGTAGAATGGAAATGTGAAAGAAAAGTGGTCATCCATGTAGGCTTGCCAAGGATTTTTACAGAATAAGCAAGGTCACTGTGTTTAAAGCTTTGATCATGTCCTTCCTAGGATTTAAAACCCACGGCGTACAGGTTCTTCAGCGAAAACAACCCGTCTAAACAAATGGTACATGGTACACCTTATTGTGGACTACACTTTATGCGCTGTGCTATTTCAGGAAGAAGGCAATATCCAAGAAGCTGAAGCTGGGATACACAATAACATCTTTCTGTTTTCTAGTCATTCTTTTTTTCATGCTATTTTATTTTCCCCCCATAAAGACTTGAAATGGCTTGGTTACATGCTTATAGTCAGACAACATTCTCAGAACAAATCCCTGTAAGGTATCTGGGCTCGCTTTGCTGGGCCTGTCAAAGCACCAGATGGCAGTGCAAGATCATCTAGATTTCCTCCTGAAACCTGACATAGATCATGGACAATTACCCTTGGCAGTGCCACACTGGCAGACAGGGCTAATTTGCCATTTTGGGAGAGGGATCTAATTTACATTAACAACATTGTGCTCCTGTCCCTTCCCCCAACACCCAGCAAAGGCAAGTATTTGAATGGACAACAGTGGAAACCTGTTGGTCTTCATCCTCTCTTTTTTAGCTATGCCTGTACTCATGTCGTGGTTCGGAACATCGGCAGCACCCCGGCCTCTACCTCCACCGAGCCATACCCTTTGTTCTCAACCTCAGGCTGACCACAACGCAAGGCCATGAGCACTTGCAGGCTGACTCACCTCTCTGCCTGCTTGCTTCTTGGCTCTGGTCTTCTTCCCCACTCTGCAGTGCAACCACCTGCTCCCTGCTGACTGACACTGGCTGCTCCCGCAGCTCGAGCAACCCGCCGGTAGGAAGTGCCTGCACTAGCAGCATCCCAAAAGCTTTACCTATTGCAGTTATCGTCTCATGAAACAGAATAGCATGCAATGTCCAAGCGAGATCAGAAAATGTAGGGGTTCTACTACATGCATAACATCATATTATATATCACCTTTTTTCAGTAAAAAAACATCAATAAAGGTCTGGCTTAAATGCCAGGACTATTAGAAATTTTATATCAATAAGGAAAAAAGATTCAACCTTTTGATTACCTCTTTCAAAGCAGGATGGATTTCAAAAGGTATTAAATTCAGTCTATTATAGGCAATGCAACTGAAGTTGGGACCTCAGCGTAATCGCTTAATACTGTCAGATATATCTGTGCCATTTAAATGCTACTTAAGGTGTTTATTTGTTTGCTTGTTTTTGTTTATTTGTTTGTTAGTTTTCCATTACTTCACAGTGGTTTGTCTTGCTTGGAATTCATCTGTACCTGTTTCATTTTCTTTAGTGTTCACCTGCCATTGTTTCTTTAGCAGAAAAAAGATGCTGAAGTAAATGCAAATTAAAAGAAATACTGCAAAAATAATGCGTTAAAACATGCGCAGAATATGTGACATGTCTTAAATCTGAGTTGCATTTTTATTTACTGATGGCCAGCCTCTGATGGACCATTGCTATGGATAATGTTAAATATCCTTAGATTATAGCTCAACCTATGTACCTACAAGTCTTCTATACTAGACACATCCAGACAGGTTCAGGATGTCCAGGAGGAGTGGGAGGCCACTGGTACTTGGACAACCTGAAATTTATTTTTCTCCCTTTCCTTGCACTTATCACTTGGCAGCTAGCTTATCCACATACAGCGATCCCGTGGTATCAGAACTCTCTATGTTCAAACTGAATGGATCTTGAAAATTAATACCTATATATTGGTATCCAAATGGAAACTTTTGCCATAACAAATTTTTATCTAAGGCTTTTCCATAATAAAAAAGTTGAGACATGAATAAAAAAAATAATAAAACACATTTTAAAAATCTACAAATAAATACTGCATGTATTGTAATACACTCTATTGTGTACTGGTATTAATTTATTTGAAGCCAGATGCCCACATGCATGGATGTTTTCAGCTGTTTTTTTTTCCCTTTTTTCTGAAGACACTGCGTCACCACATTTATTGCAGATTTCATTTGAAAAAAAACAAACCTATCTCTTTAAATGTCGGTTGTCATTTGAAATGAGGACACTATGTATTTCCCTCCATTTAAAATAATGGGAAAGGAGTAAGGCACTTGGTATCCAATACAAAATCTGTATCCAATGTATTTTTAGGGACAAATTAGATTCAGGTACTGAGGGATTGCTGTAGTTCATATCTGTTGCTTTAGAAAACACAGTTTTTTTGTCTTTATGCCTTCTGATGAAATAAAGAAATGCCGATGTAGTTCAGTTTGTAACATTCCCTACAATGTTAAGTCAAACACTCACTAGTTACTTTATTAGGTACATTTTGCCACTTCTAGGTAGGACATGCTGGCTTGACAGTAATTCATTCTAGTAACCACAGGTATCACAAAGATTATGTACTGGCTTAAGACAAGTGGCCTGTGCACACCATTTGGGAAAAGTAAAAGCACTGTCATGCTTCTGGAACCATCTTGAGGTGATGTGTGGCATGGCACATTATCCTTCTGGAAGTTACCAATTTGAAAAGGCCTAGACTGACCTTGAAGGGACGAACCTCCAATAGTTTTTTTTGGCACTTTATGGTGGTTGCACAGCTCAGGTAAATTACCCTGGTATAGTAAAATATAGCATAGTATGGTTTAATACCATATACTGTAGTCTAGTACTGCATACATGCTACTGTGGGGTACGATTAATAAGTTGTAAGATTGGCCACTGTGTGACATTATCATGAGTTGATGGCTTGCAACCACAGCAGTGTCACACAGCGGCTGACTTGGAACTCAATGGCTGCACCACATATGGCCAACACACTGAATGACCTGCAGGTAATGCTGGAAATGTGGTGACACAAATGAAGCCATATGTGTATGCCTAGGAGATCTGTGGATTTGAAACCTACAAGCCCTTTCATCAGTAGGTTTTCTGGAAGCTGTGTGCAACACGAGTCAAGCTTCAGTGCTTTTGACTTTTACACACAACCCTTTGATCCCATTGGATGTTTAGCTGTTATAGCTACATTTTTTAATGTATTCCAATAAATAAAACTTAGGGGCCTTTTATGACTTTTGGACAGAAGTTTAGGCAGTGATGGAAATGTTCAGATAAATACTACATTCTCCTTAATATATTATATTATATTATTTTAAAAAAGCCTTGTCTTAAATCTGATTTTTGTGACTAAAGTATAAAGAAAATGAACTGAACATGCTAAAATATCTGCCAAGAAATGCAGCCAGATTTGAACATAACTAATAAGTTGAGAATAAATACAGAGCATATGGAAAAATGGGAGCTTTAGTACGATGTTGGCGTTGTTTACAACAGGGATGTGCCGGCCTTCGTCACTTCCACGGCAGCAAGAGTCAGAATGTCCACACATCTTTCTCCGAATGCAAGCTATGGAAGAGGGACACCACCCGGTAGGGGGAGGCCTTGGATTTACGTTAAATGAGGAAGAAAGAAAGAAACAGCAAAAACAGACTTTTCAGTTGCTTGATTTAACCTCTGTTTGCACAGCACACCTGCCTTTAAATGAAGCTGAGGTAATTTAAATCTCCGTTTATGGAGCTGATTTCTGTTTGCAAGGTTGACTTTCATTTTGGTCTGTGGGTGCTACTGAGCAAGTGGTAAACAACAGCACCATCTCATTGACTTGCAAATCTGTGCTATTCGTCTTTCTTGAATAATTTAAGTCTCTTAAATGAATTAATACAACTAAGTGCACTGCTATTTCGTCACGGATGTAAGCACAGGTGTTGCTTTTGCAAAGATTCAGGTTTTAGCCGAGAAAAGGATCCATTTTCGGATGAGATTAATTTACCAGTGAGGACCAAGTATTGCACAACACACATCTACACCATGTCTATACAGTGTATTCACTTGTAAGGAAGCATATATTCATATATTAAAGCCTGCTCATGTGGAAGGCTTGAATTTAGAATAAGAAAAAAATCAAATAGCAAAAAAATGAAAGAATTTTTAAATCGCACTTCTCTATTCATTTCTTGAAGCTGAAAGTCATGCTGTTTGATTTAAGCAGATGTATGTGGACCTTGATGCTCAGGTTCATTGTGCCAACTGAACCAATTAGAAACAAGATGGTGAGATGTTACATGCTCTATTTGCTCATTTAGTTGTCACAGCGTTGGCCTATTTTGGGTTTTTTTTTGTTGTTTTTTTTTTTCTTTCCACCATCGAGACGGTGAGCCTGCACATCCATAGGCACAAAGCTGCGACAGAGCCGGGCAACTTTTGTATTGTATGGGGTCTACCGGTGATTTCCGTGTTTGTGGGCCAATAACTCTGAGGTAGATGGAGTAAAAAAACGTACCAAAATTTTATTGTGCGTTTCTGCACTTGTGTGATAAATTCCTTATCTCATAATTACGCAGCAGGTGTTATTATGGAGTGTATGTTAATAAACCAGGGCTTGCATGACAATGAGGTTTTTGAGTGACAAAAGGAGTGCCAAGGCACATTAGAAATCTCCTTCTGTAAAAACCTCAGCTGTGCATAAAGGCTAAATTATTTGCTAGGCCATGAGTGGTGCAATTTAAAGGTGAACTGTTATGGGGAGAACGCTTTTTACACCCATCCTTTAATAGATTTAATGCTTCAGTTGTTACTCCTACTTAAGGCTGGTCACCATCCCTACCAGGTACTTGTGATTTTATTTTTTTGAGGGCCCAGCAAAACCCCCAAGATTTGGCAATACCAGGATCAGCACCAAGTAATGTATATTTGGTCTAAAGAAATGCCTAGTAAATCATCATTACTATTCATCCTTACTTAGTTAGTATAAAAGCTACAATGGCCACGATTTTGCATGATTTTGCATGATGTAAAAACCATATGAGACCAAATGATCTAAAATAAAATACTGACTACAGCAGAGCAGTATTATATTATATTTTGGACCTGAAGTCACAGGATAGGTAAAGAATGACCCTTTCAGGAAGGAGGCGAGACAAGAAGACTGGAAACTTCTCTTGAATTCGTTTCTTTAGTTTAAGCCATATCAAGCCAGGCGAGGGAAAAAAAGTCTTAAAAGTTGCCAGTAAACATATTCCAACATTCTGGCCCTGACCGCACCTACGCTGGGGTTATAAAAGAAGGGCTTGGCAGACAGGAGTCTGGAAACATAGCCTGTATTACACTTCAGTAAGTCTCAGAAACACACTCCACTGAATACATGAACATGCCGACCAAAGCTACCAAAGAGACAGAACCACACAGGGGTCAACAATGACAATGTAAGTCCTGCGAAAAGGTTCATGCAGCGAGGAGGGAGCCAATAACTTCCATCATATTGCTAAGTTGGGCAGCAGCAGGATGGCTCTGTGCAAACCTGCAGCCAGGGGGTGCTGGAGTACCCCTAAAAAGTTCTGCATGCAGCAGCCACAGGCCAAGCAGTTTGCTGTCTAGTCCACTGCCGGTTGCACACGTCTGTGTGGGCAGGACCTGGCACCTACTCATTGGTGCTGCCTAGTGTCTGGATTGGGCTGTCAGCCAACAGTTCCCCTCACTGTGGCAGCTGCACAGGTCCCCGGCAACAGTCTTTGGGGTCTCAATCAGACTGCTTTTCCCCCTCGGTTGCTGTGCCTGGGCCTTCATTCGCATTGCTGTTGGGTCCTCCCCATCAGTGCTCCCTTCAGCCCTCTGGGCCCCCTAGGAGTGATAAACTTGATTTTGCAGGGTGGAAGCAATCAGGATGATGTTTTCCTCACCCAGGTGGAACAACAATTCACCCACATCCAGCACCATTTCCATCTTGGTGAGGAGGTAATGCCAATGATACAGGAGTTCTGTATTGGGACCCAGAAGAACTCGCAGACAGTGAAAACACAGCTACCTGTACATGAACTATGTACAAACTTTTAAGTAGCACTGCATCATGGGGAAGCTACAGGCCCCCGGCCAAAGCTGCAGTATTTTTACATGACCAAGGACGACTTAAAAAGCATTATTAGTTAACAAAATGGAAGATATACTGAGAAAACTGTTTTACTTATACCATATTGTCAAGGCAGACACATAATACAGGATAAATACAGTCCTTTCCTAAATATACCATAAAAAGGACACGATTAAAAATAAAAAGAAACAGAGTACTGTATAATGTCGGGGTGTGCATGGGAGGTTGCCAAATTAGCTGAATTAATGTAATATCATTTAATGCGAAGCATTAGATTACACAGATGGCATTTACAGTAAAACAGTCAGATTTACAGATCACTTCACAAGGCTGTATGAGATGCAGCACGAAGGGCTGAAGTCATATTAATAGCTGAAGACAATATTACACAAAGTACTGGCTAAAATTCAGAACTAGACACATAATTTCCAGGCGAAACTTAATGCAAGCAAATGTAAAATTCTTATGGACTGGCAGGGAAAATTTTTATCAAGACAATTTTACAGGCCCTACAAACAAATTCTACAGTCCAGAAATGGATGTTATCTCATGACGGCTACAAAGTCGTATACCGCAGCAGCTATCAAGCAAACAGAAAATATACATCGAAAAGGTAAAATACGATTAGAATCTATATCTTTAAAGCTGAATCTCTGTTTGTCTTTCTGTCTGCTTGTTTGTCTGTTCTTTGTACATGGCTTTGTTTTTCAAGCCACAAACTTGATATTTGGCACACAGGTACTTCTCACACTTAGTTTTTTATGCAGTAAAGTTCAATAAATTCCAAAAAGGTTATGTAGGATTTTGAAAATTGAAAATTTGAGCTCTCTGACCAGGCTCAGAAAGGTAGGAGTAAAGACATAAAACACAGTCATGCTGACAAATTTTCTCGCGGCCCTCCACACACACAGGACGGACACCACACACCACTTAATACACGTGGACGGATTTTTTTATTATATATGCGCAAATGTAAAATGAGAATGCTTAAAAAGATATATATGACATACACATGCAGTGCAGATTATATAACCTGTTATTACATTTCAACTCTCCACCACTGCACCTTTTGACCAGGGCAACACTGGGCAACACAGCTAGTATTATATAAAATAGGGTTAAAATATAGAACACAGAGATACCATTCTAAGACAGTACAATTGTTATAATCTATGGAAGTGGTTACTGCACTTCAAAAGGTTTATTCAGATGCATGAAAGGGATTAGCAAATGGCACCAGCATTTCACTATAATCTCTGGCTCTAAACAGATTACTTTCGAGGACAGAGTAAAAGGCTGGCTGTCTTTATCCTCTGCAAGTGGTAGCCGAGAAAAGGTTTCATTTAGACATCAAAAATCATGAGGGGAATCACTAAGATGAAGTATATACACATAGAACTCGGTACACAGAACCAGTGATCACGGGAGTAAATGATCTAAAAACAGACTTTTACAGTGACTCCAGGAAGTTCATCTTTATGCAAAGGGTAATAAACTTTTGGTATGAGCAGCCAGAATTTTCAGATGAGGTCAAAACCTCAACATCACTAATATCAGATTTAATGTAAGTTTGATGCAGTTTTGGTTTTGGCCAATGACAAGCTAATGTATCAGCTAAGTAGTCTGCACTTGTGGGCCACACACTGTCGTGTTCTAAAGGTCATACTTTTGAAGAACAGGTAGAGTCATGAGTGTGTGGTGCACCTGATAAACTGTGGTGCCTGAGGTTGAACACACAGGGCAATGTCAGAATGCACTAAGGATTTCTGTTAAGAATCCGGACCTATGACTAAAAATATGGCCCATTCCAGGCACAGAGAACAGGGTGCTTCACTCTGATTGCCTCAGTGATAACTACACGGTACACAGTGGAGCTCCACAACTTGCACAGCGGGTAGAAGCATGCAGGTGGGCTTACAAAGAACACTGACAGAGAGAGCAGAAAAAGTACACGCTGTTTCTCCTGAATGGAAAATATCAACCAGAAATGGATGACAAAACGAATCATGAACCTCAAAAAAAACTTGCGTGAATGCTAAGAACTTGCACAAATGCCTCAGTGCCCCCGCTTGCCTGCCCACCAGCTCCACAGCTGTACATCACATCCAAACAGTAGTCGGGAAAATTATTTATGACCTTATTTACAGCATCACAAAGGTGTTTTTTATTCTTTTTTGAAAAACAGCCTCATTTTTTTGAATGGTGAAGAATGTGATTATTTTTAAGAGATTAAAGATTAAATGGTTTTGCAAAGGGCAAGCTTATTTTATTTTATTTTTAAATTCCCTTGTCAATCTGTGTGGAAAAGAACAACATAGATCTCTGGCCTTAACCTCTCTGTCAGATGCTATACTTATTGTTCCAATCCTATTCACTGTGAGTATGGAGAGTTCTTTCGAGTTCTTACCTGAGAGTGCAGCTTTCAAACTGGGCCAAAGCCAAGGCCTCTGTCATTTTGCTAGCTACATCAAAGAGAGAAACACTTCTCTAGCACAATATGACAAGGGGGTTTGGCTTCTTGCTCTCTGTGGTTCACCCACATCTAACCTGTCAGGGGATGGAGTGGATTGCAGATTGACACACCATCAAGTTTTCACGAGCTGTGCTTGCACCTTACATGGTCTGAGTTGTAATGGTGGATTTCTGACTAGACTCTGGGGCGTTTATTTGCCTGACCTTCAATCCATACCTCGAAGCAATTTCGGGTGGTGAGGTCCATTGATGAGCCTGCAAAGGCTTCAGATTTCCATCAGTCCATCACTATATTGATGGACAAATATTGATATGTAAAGACAGTCAGTTGTATCTATTTTATTTCTTTGCAATTCATATATGGTACCAGAGAGCATAACATGGAAAATGGATAAACATCATTAAAAGTATAGCTTTGCAAACGGTCTCCACAGTAGCTTGGGGGTGTGAGGTGGTAAGGGGGTGGTATTTGGTGCTAAGAGACAAAACAAAGCTGTATCTATACAAAACTAACAACAACAACGGGTCAGGCCCAGTAGTTAAGCTCTCAGGTAAGAGAAACATCCTTTTCTATCACAGTAGAGAATTCCATCATCAAATAATGATGGAGTTGTTTGTTTGGTTTGAGGCAGTCCCCCCCAACACCAGGCAGTGTCTAAATTTTTAGGTTTTAGTTCCAAAACAATTCAGAAATCCTTTCCCTCCATTTTTTTCTGTTAAAATAATAATCTTTGCTTTTTAATAGCTGCTAAATATATATTGGTACACACACACACACACACACACACACACGCACACACACACACTCTCACTCACTCAATGGCCATTTTATTAGGGACACCTGTACACTTGCTCGTTCACCCAATTTTCTTATCAGCCAATCATTTTGCAGCAGTGCGATGCATAAAACCATGCAAACATGGCTCATAAGTTCCAGTGAATGTCCATATCAAACTGTGTGATAGTGTGATAGTCACTTGTGATCTAAGTGACTTTGACTATGGCATGGTTGATAGTGCCAGATGGGATGGTTTGACTATTTCAGAAACTGCTGCCCTTCTGGGATTTTTCATGCACAACAGTCTCCAGAGTCTAGACAGAAATATACAAAAAACATCCAGTTAGCAGCAGTTCTGTTATTGGAAACACCTTGTTGATGAGAGAGGTCAGAGGAGAATGGCCAGACTGGTTCAAGCTAAAAGGAAGGCTACAGTAACTCAAATAACCACTCTTTACAATAGTGGTGAGCAGAAAAGCATCTTTGAATGCACAAAGCATCAAATCTTGAGTCCAACAGATTGCTACAGCAGAAGACCACATCAGGTTTCACTCCCGTCAGCCAAGAACAAGAAACTGAGGCTACAGAAGGGACTGGCTCACCAAAACTGGACAGGTTAAGATTGGAAAAATATCACTTGGTCTAATGAATCTTAACTTCTGCTGCAAAACACAGATCAGAATTTGGGTCAGAATTTGGCATAAACAGCCTAAAACCATGGCCCCAACCTATCTTGTGTAAACAGTTCAGGCTGGTGGTGGTGGTATAATGGTGAGGGGAATGTTTTCTTGGCACACGTTGCGCCCCAGTACAAATAAAACATTGTTTGAATGCCCCTGCTTATCTGAGCATTTATCACTAACTACGTGGAACCTTTCATGGCCACAATTTGCCCATCTTTGAACAGCTACTTCCAGCGTGATATTGTGCAATCTCACAAAGCACCTCATCTCAAACTGATTCCATGAACATGACAGTGAGATCAGTGAACTTTGATGGCTTCCCCAGTTACCAGATCTGAATCCAAAAGAGCTTCTTTGGGATGTAGTAGAAAGGCAGTTTGGCAGTATGAATGTACAGCTGACATATCTGCAGCAATTACCTCATGCAGTCATGTCAACATGGACCAGAATCTCTAAGGAATGTTTCAAGCACCTGGTTGAATCCACACTACGAAGAATTCAGGCTGTTCTGAGAGCAAAACGAGGTCCTACCTGGTATTAGAATGGTGTTCCTAATAAAGTGGTTGATGAGTATATATTTCTTTAACCATCTACTCATAAAAGTTTTGCACATGTAACATATTTTAATCTGCAATTTCTAAATTAGGCAGATTGAGGAAAGCAAATTAATTATAGTTTTGTATGAGAGTCAAAAAACAAAGCCAAAAAAGACAACCATCACTGTCGAAGATATATATGTACCTTGTGTTCCTTGCGTTGTTTCAAAAGTTAAAAAAAAACAATTTTATTTATTTATTTATTTATTTTCTGGGGTTGGCTGAGTACTGTAATGTGGTGATTTGTTACTATATACAAAAAATTCTGAATGCTTTGCAGTGTTTATTGCAACATACTGTATATGCAAGCCCTTATTATGCTGCTATTCAAAACTGACTGTTCTCCATATGGTCAGTAATTTACTACTGCAATTATTCAATTGATTGGAAGGGTAAAGAGAGGTGTCAGACTTCTATTTTTTTTTTTTGGTTGGATGAATGACCTGTCCTTTAAATGGTCCATCAATTCTGTAAGCCATTCTGACATGCCCCATTACTACTTCCCTTTCTGCATGTAATTATAGGCAGTACAGCAGAACTGGCAGAACTGACAGAGGTAGATGTGGGTTTGATTGTACTGTAGCACTGTTGACTGGAGCCTATTAAAAAAAAAAAAAGAGTTTGCCAAAATTACTAAGGCAAGATCACTGGAGCAGAATGGTGGTTTGAAAAACAGCTGACAAAACGAATTTTTTTAATATTTGTGTATAACTCTATATATATATATATATATATATATATATATATAGCAATAACACCTAATAGAGTTTTATATATATATATATATATAAATGATGTTATGCACAAATGTTATATCCATTTATAGGTGTTGGCCAAATAATACAGTATAAGAAATCATTGATACAGTATTTTGTATGCATATGTGCAACTTGATGTAAAATAGGTCAGATTAATATTTATAATATATTATAATAGAGTACTAATATTAGTGTAATACAAATAGCTAATGAAACAGAAAATTGTGTTTTGTGGACAACAGGCAGCACTATAAGAGTTAGCCCCTCATCGTGGTATTACTGTAGGATGACATGCATGTAAATTCTGGTTAATGAGTTTTTGATCACAATGCAAATACCCTGATTTATTATTAGCAAAAGTCTATCTTAGATGGATCAATGTCTTCTGGTTCCTCACAGAGTGTCTATAACCTGTCTTTCTGTTTCAAGCTGCATTTTTGATGGAGAACATCTGCAGACAGTCAAATGCAGATGGAAAATGCCACTGTTTCTCACAAGCAAAACAATACTTGTAAAAAAAGTCAAATAGTTAATAATGAAGAACAATGAATGAACAATTCAAGAACAATCAATGATAATAGTGATAGTGAAGAATTTGTGCAAGATGGCTCACAATGTGTCAGTCTGAACTTACAAGTATCCAGAGTGATCCTGAGGAAGATGAAAGCTCAATCAGTTTGCTGGGCCAAGGACGTCTTCTTTGTTGTAACAGAGGACTGTCCAGATAATCTATTACTTCTGTCCCAGTTCTACCTACCGCTGCACTTCTGCCAATAGTTGGTTAAGTGCTGCTTTTCATTAGTTTGTTTTTCTTTTTTTATTATACTTTGAAACTGTTTTCCCTTCCTCCTTCACCTCATCCTCATCCTCTTCCTCCTTCTTCTTCTTTTATTGTTATTATTATTATTATAACTGAATGCAGAGTGCAATGTTTTTAGAATAAAAGGTACAGTCCTGTGGCTTGTCTTGTGAAAAGATATGTGACCATAACCTGGCCATAATGTCACTGCGCATATCTTACTTCCTTTTTCTTTGAGAAATTTGGTGTTGGTTTTATATTTGGCTTTGGCTTGCGTAATGAATAATGGTGTGTTTTTAGCAAAATTATGTAAGACAAACCACCCCCAGCTCAGTATCAAAAAAAAGAATGATCTGATGATTCGCCATATTACGGACCCCTTATGCCCGATTATAATCAAGGGTACAGGTGTGGAGGAGGTCCAGTCCTACAAGTACTTGGGTGTCCACAACAAAGTTGACTGGTCCCAGAACACAGATGCACTGCATACAAAAAGACAGATATGGCTGTAAGGTTCTTTAATGTATGCAACAACATGCTCCATTTGTTCTACCAGACTGTAGTCACCAGTGTGATTTTTTTATGCTGTGGTCCTGGGAGGGCTTCACTTCTGGTGAGGTGCAGACTCAAAAAAATCAGGAACAAAGCAATTTCTGTCAGGGATCAGAGCCCTAATGCGGTAGAGTCTGTGCCAAGGGCCAAGATGAGGAGGAAGCTACAGTCCATCATGGACATTGGCACACTTCCCCTAAATGAAGTAATGGCCATAAACTTTTTACCAACCATCATCCGTCTACATAAAGCCACACTACAACCTGTCAACAATTAGACTCTTTTTTGCTATTTATTTGCTATTTTTTATTTATTTTGATTTTTTAAATTTATTGTCATGTGTTGGGATCAATTAAGTTCCATCCTATCCTATCTTATCCTGTCCTATCCTATGCTATCTTATCCAAGTGCGAGAGGTTGACACATCAGTAGCATGTCACGAGGCTAAGCTGCTTTGTTTAATACTTAACTTTGTTTTGTCAGGTAGAAAAAGAAAGCAATTTGTTTTCAGCTTTTGTCCTCCCACATAAAGACATTCCCCAAAATATCCTATCATACAAATCATACTTGATCAATTCTCTCATTAGTAAGCAAATTCTACACTCTGGCTGTGTGTGAGTTTGTGTGTGTGAGTGTGTGTGTGTGTGTGTGTGTGTGTGTGTGTGAGAGAGAGAAAGAGAAGATAAGAGAGAAAGATAGATAAACCACTTGTGTGCCTTTGTTGTCCAATATGTAATTCAAATATTATAAACATGTCAGGGCAGAGGCTCAATTGCTGGTTGTATATAACAGCTGGAAAGGACCTATCTAGTTTCATATTGAAGTGAGGGGTCCAGCAGGATGCTAAAGACTGGCGTTAGAAAGTGCTAGGCCACAACCACACCCATTATGAGCAATGACACACGCTGTGATAAATTCCACTATGCAATGAACTTAATGGGACTTATCTCCTTTATATCAAATGTTGCAGTTTTCCTGAAAATGTGCAATGCACTACACCAGCTGGGCCCATGGTTTCAATTCCATTTCTATTTCTTTTCAACATGTTATGAGTTGGTGCGAACCACATTGTTCACTTAGATAGAATAAGTGCAAATGCGTGTTTTGTTAAGCCAACAGAATACAGAAATAAATAATGCAGGACAGATAAATGTGCAAAATCCTAAGATGGGTTTGGAATGTGTACAAAAAAACAAAAACAAACAAACAAACAAAAAAACTAGAGCATATTTCTATGCTTACATGTCATTAAAAGTAATGTTCTCACACTCACAGTACTGGCATAGCTTTCCATGTGCCATGTACTGCAAGGAAAGATGAGGAAAAACAGGCAGACTGAGGTTCTTTTGAGAGATCTAAGTTGATTATGTTTAATTGTTATACTGGCAGCAGATGTAGCAAAGCAGATATTTATGACTAAAATTTATTTAGTCGTGAACCACAGTGGCTGTGTCTTCGTCGAACACAAGAGGACTCTCTCCTGAATTTCAAGTGGCAAACCTGCCTGCAACTGAGCTATCAGAACTGCCATTATAAGGAATCCAACTGAAGACGTTTTGCTGAAGAACTATGTGTGTTTCCTACTGCTTAGTGTTTTCCTCACTCTCTCAGTTTAGATCAGCAGCCCTGCTTTCAAAGCTTTTTTGTGCCTTTTGTCTGACAATCTGTTTTGGAAGATTTCAGGTTTTTGCCACTGTAAATAAAACTATGCACTTGGATTCACCTTCAGCTCACCCGTCCAATTCATTATATAGCCTGATGATGATCTACCAATTTGAACGGAAGGGTATTCTTACCATGGTGATTTAGGGTAATGACCATGTTTAAAATATAGTAGCATGAGTGGGATTTTAAAACAAGAATCCTCAGACTGCATGGTAGCATCCTTAAAGACAATTCTACCTGCACAAAATCATCTTTAATAAGGTTTATGCTGAAAATGGCTTAAATGCATATCAAGTTTTGCCCTTAGAGCAGAATCATCCAAAAAAAAGAAAATGATCCTCCCTTAAATATTCTAATGTGAGGGAAAAAGCATACTGTGGAAAACATTTAAATTAGTGAATGAGACCGTTTGTAAAATAAAGTTGTAATCAAACTTTTAAGTGGTTTCAGTATTACAATTTTTAACATACATAGATTAAGATGCTAAAAAAATTTTGCAGTTGAAATTCCTTTTATGACAGAGTTGACTGCCTGTATTGCAACTTTAATTTTGTTTCATGTGTTTCAGCTTCTCTAAAACAACTTTGAGCAATAATGGTCTCTAGCTGACATCATTTTGGGGGGAAAAGGAAAGAAAAAAAAAACAATTTCCAACCAATGTAATAACAAGATCCAAAGATCCATGGTCCCTTTAATTTAAGCCCCCAGAGGTATGTGTGTGTGTGTGTGTGTGTGTGTGTGTGTGTGATCTAATTTCAGAGATATGATGATGTAATTATGACCAGTGAGGAATCAGACAGACATTAATTCTGAACCCTGGGTGCAGAAACCTTCCAGAGGGAATGTAATCTATGCTTCAGTGCCTGAAGGTCAGCTGCCCTGGGTTCATCTAGTTAAGAAGTTGGAACACATCTGCATTTCTTCCTGAATCATGTTTTTCCAAAAAATAAATCCTGAACAGTCAGTGAATGCTAAACATCTGTTGCTGTCAAAGTCACAAGCGCGATATTTAATTAAATAATTATAAAATATGCATTATTATTTACGTGGCATATGGTTCTTTCAAGTGTACCTATTGGGAGGTGAGCAAAGGGGAGATAATATATTTCAATCACTGGTCTCTACAGAGAAAATTTAGAACATTTTGCAATGGGTCAGAGTGTCTCGCGGATAATCATGAAATAGTTATGCAGCTTGGCACTTCCAGTGGTCAAGTATAATGATGGTCAACTGATTTCTATCAATTTCTGCTCTTTTGGATTAGCCAGGCTTTTTCAGCAATAGAGTGACAGAATCAAAACAAAACAATTCATTGTTCCTTGCTCTTGCCAGCTGCCCATCCTGGAATCCCTGGGCACTAGACAATGAAACTACTACAGGCTGCCAGTCCACTGCAGGGTGGCAAAGCAGTTTACAGTGACCCACTGACTTGAAACTGTGAGAAGAACCCAGAAGAAACCCACACAGACATGGGCGGAACATCCAAACTCCAAACCGACTGAAATGGATTCAAACCCATGTCCAAGAGGTCCAGGCACTGTGAGAAGGCTGTGCTACTTTCTGTACCACTGTACCCCCCTGAAATAAAACAAAATGTGCCATAAGCTTGACTGAGCCACAAAATTAAAACTGTATTTTATTACAAACAACCTCTTAAGGTGGCATGTCTGTGTAGAGGAGGAACATAAAAAACATAAACATGTGCAGCCGATAATACAAAATGAATGATTTAAAATCAAATCTTTAATATATACAATGCCTGTTTAATGCTATTAGACTGTTTAAATTTGTTGGAAGGCTGGGCCAGCTACTTTGAAAAGATTATAAATGCATTTGCATAAATTAGGCAAATAAGAACTCACATTGACTTGTATGGCTACACCTTCAGGTTTTGCTTCAGTTACTGTATCAATATTTGCCTAATTGATTCCCTCCTTACAGGTGACTCCAGAGTAGGTGAACGTTCACTTACTGGCTAAGTGTATCTGAGTGCTGGAGTGCTTCGTGGGGATAGTCACACTAAGGCACATCTGCCAGAGGGGAATTATGGAGCATTGCAAATGTTTTCTTTTTCATGATGACATTCTTTTTGATTTATGAACTTTGCTGTGGTAAAATATTCCCTGTCTTCTACATGCTTATGAAAACTCAGGCAAACTTCAATTATAAAGGTATAACTAGAAACTGGTAACTGATTTAAAATGCTTCAGTAAGAATGTAAAAGAGATATCTTGTCATAGTCTGAGTAATCATCTTAAATCAGAAAATACGCCTCCAAGAGGCTGTGGAATATTCCCCTGGGATGGCATAACAATTCTTACCACACGCAAAAATGCCAAACATTGCGGAGTATATCTATGTTGTACAGCCAAGGAGCACTAAAACTGGCTCTTTACGACTCTATCGAGATTACAAGCCATTGATGAATGCATGCAATCATGTCACAACTTTATTGTTACTGCAAAAGCGGTGGCACAGCGGCCGGTCTTAGAACTTCCTGATTCTATCATTGTAAACTTGTTGCTATGGTATACTGTATTTTGTATCTCTGAGAATTATTAAATATTCTATTTTGTCTACAACAGCTAACTGTAGTTGTAGTGAACATAAAAGTCGATTATTTTTTATTCATGCTACTGCAACATATTTATTTAAGTATTAAATGTCACTGATGTATGTAATCACTTGATTTAAATAGATAGATAGATAGATAGATAGATAGATAGATAGACAAAAGTGCCTGTTGCAAAAATACTTTCTGAAATACATACATAAAATAGTATATGAAATGCAACAGTCTTTTTGGCAGGTATTGCCTGTTCTAGTTTTGGGTGAGAGAACGTCATCCTGGCAGAACGTCATCATTAGGGGTGCTATGGCCACCTTCAGCCTTCCTCCTTCCGTTCTGACTGCCGCACAGCAGAGATAATGACCAAACATCTTGTGCGTTCTATATTTTAAGGGAAAGCAGATGGTAGAGCATTTAAGCCAAGGGACCTGTGACCAAAAAGTAGCAGGATCATCTCCCAGAAGGCCCACCTGCTGCTGTACCCTTGAGAACAGTGCATGCCCTGAACTTCAGTAAAAAAAAAAGCTTCAGTAAAATCCCAACTAAACTAACAGGTTTAATTGCTTGTTTTCTAAAATCCAGCAAGTGTTTTTGGCTCTTGCAAACGGTAAAGAGAAAATTTTAATTAAAAGGAAAAAAAAAATGATTTCTGAGCTGACAGTCTAAGCTTGTGTCTCTACAGTGCAACCTATTATTGTTTTGTGCCCAGAGTGATGCATTGTCAGAATGACCATAAGCAACAAAAATAATTCCCTATTTCCATTTTAATTACTGAGAATGACAAACATGGCAGCATGATGGTGGAGCAGGTAACATTGGTGTTTCAAGGCTCCTAGACTGTGGGTTCAGATGCTGGCTCGAAACCCACTTTGTCTGGTGCTCTGGTTTCCACCTGCAGTCAAAAGAAAGGGGTTTCAGATGAGATGATGACTCTATCTGTATTTGTGTGAGTGAAAGAGTATGTATGTAACTGTTCTCTGATGGACCCTTCCTTTCACTTTATACTTCCCAGAGAGGTTGCCAACTCTGATCTTGCACTAAACATCAGGTTATAAGTGATGGAAAGATGAAAATGGCAAGCAAACCCATAAAGAGCCGTATGCTTTTTTTTTTTTGGTATGACTGATTTCCCAAAGTATTGATGCTCAAGTGTAATACATATGGAGAAGTGACACAGGCACGTCAAACACAGAGTATGTCAAAGAGCTGCGTTTCTTTTCCTTCCATACCTTTCACGTTTGTCTTGTCAAAGCTCACAGCAGATGAGCTCTTGCTGCAGAGAGATGGCATATAATGCAAAGCTGATGATTTCCCGGGGGACTATTCAAGCAGGAATACTGTCTGAGAGACACCCTTGGCGTGCTGTATGGAACTGAAAATCTATAGAAGGGAAATTTAAGACCCCCCTCACGATACCCTCCTTGGCTGCTAGCCGCCCTACCAATTCACACACTCATAATGACCTTTAGCGTTTCATTTGTGACACACAAAATGGTCGTTCGTGGGTGACGTCAGGAGAGACAATTTACCGAGGCAAATATTTATAAGGGACTGTGCTCGTGTCTGTCTACGGTGACACAGAGTATGGTGACAGCGGAGAGAATTTGCAGCCCTCGTGTTTTACGTCTAATTTGCTCAGTTACTTAGGTGACAGTTTGCCCCTTTGATGCAATTTATAGGGACCGTTTTTGGACCTTCAGAGTACATTCCAAATATACTAGGGTAAGGCTAGAGAGTTGGGAATGTACAGAATAAGTAGATTAACACAATAAATATAAATAATACTTAACATAAATTCAACAATGGGTGGTAGCATCTTTCACTGGAAATCAGCAAAGGAAAACCTATTTATATGGCAGTGGCACTGAAGTGTGGTGTATTTGAAGCCACCAAATAGTATCTGAAGCCTCATCGCGTGAAAATAGGTATAATCTATGAAAAATAGGACAACAATTTAGACAAAACAGTCCATGTTATTATTGTGGAGGAAAGGTACTGACCATTTTATAAAGATGAGCGCTAAAAACAAATTACAAGCTACATGTTCCCTTTTCTGTTTCAAGCAGGAGAAAGTTGTTGAAATTTGAGTCCAAATAAAAGCTTTACTTGTCGTACTTATGTAGTTCTGAGCACATTAAATCCACGCACCTTGAACTTTTAGCTTCCTCCCTTGGCAGTTTCTAGATTTTTATTGACCTGAGATCACAATAATCTCTCTCAGCAACCTCTCAAGCAGGGCTGTGGAGGTCTGGAGCCTATCCCAGAAGCATATGCACGACACATGGCAAATCTTCTCTTAAACCGATTTGGGAATAGTGCTATGTGTTATGCTTCGGCTTTGCCTTGTTATCACTCTTGCTTTTATTCATATACTCAACTGGATCTGTTTTGTATGCAGATCCTTCTCTTCTAGTCTTCTTCGGGTCAGTCTCATTATACCTTTTTTCTTTCCTTGGAGATTACAGGTCTTCTTCCACTGTGCTCCCTCAGCACTGGCTGGGGTGAAAGCGATTCTGGAGCCTGGGCTTAAAAGGTCCTTTGCAGACCCCCAATGGTCTTGCCCTCTATTGTGCCTGGGCTAATCTCTGTTCTTCTTGGCAGAGCAGGAGACACGGAGCTCCACCAACCCCATGGCTCAACGTATGCTGTGATTGTATTTAACGGGAATGATGAATGGATCTGACAAACAAGTGGAAATTGGTTTTTGATACTATATTAGAACTGACCTTCAGGTTTAAGGTCTCAGATTCGTTATTTTGTATGATGTACAATAGTAAGCCTTACAAGTGGCTTAATAAATACAATGACTTAAAATTCAGCAAATTTATGAGACAGCTTATACAATGTACTCGTCACACAAAATGCTGCCTAATCCAATTAGTCTTTGTAGAGTTATAAAGAACACAGAATCATATACTCTGTTAAATGTAGCTATATAATTAGAATTCTGTTTGTGCCCCATACACAGTTCTAGTATAAATTAATATACGCGTACAAAAAAAATTTTCCACGAACTTAGACCTCTTCACATTTTGCAACTTGACATTTTCAGTCATATAATGGATTTTTTATTCTACTGGTTTACACAATTTACACCATGCTTTAGATGTCGAAAATTATAAGATGTGAGGGGGAGAGGTAATAAAATGTAAAAATGTGAATAATTTTCATTAAATAAATGTCCCACCCATTTGTCTCCATTATGAACAAAATAATTTACCTAAAACCTGAGAGCAGCAGTTTGTTAACTATATTACTGCATTGTAAGGAAAGATACTGCCCTGTAGAGCTTTTAGAACACATTTGGGAAAATTCGGTGGAAAGGCACAGATCCAGGCAGAGAGAGGAATATGAAAAAATCAGAGGCCCTTTTGAAGAACCTCCAACTCGATCATTAACGTGCAAAAGTAGACAGAATGAGCCATATTGTGCTTAGAGCAGACATCCTCGCAAACTTACCAGAAGGACATTGTTCAGAGAAGCTAATACAGAGCACTAACTACATAAAAGACAGTCGGCTTTATGAACGGAGATCTTATAAGCACCCCATCTGTTTACATTAATTTAGTTATTCCACAAATGAGGTCTATATTGAAGAGTAACAGGAATGAAGCGTGAACTGAAAATGCTTGTAAAACCCTGCTTGTATTTTGGAAAATCTACTTAAAAGAGACGACTAAATTAAGATACAGGTGATCCTCTATTCGCAACAAGGTTCTGTTCTCACCACCTTGTTGTAAGCCAATTTTGAAAAAGTAAAAAAAAAAATCCCATAATATTATATGAAATATAAGCATATAAATCATTAAGACGCAAGGATGAATGCTATGTTTTATAAAGAAGCTTTGTTATATCTTTGCACAAATCTACACATTATTAAAAAAAATACTAATATATAATGATGATACTAAGAAGCTGCAACATTATAATCATACTCTGCATACCCTAGTTATATGTTGCGAACACGTGCCATGGTGTGTGAGCAAGGAGTGCTGCTGCCTCATGGTGACTGGGCCATTAGGTTGTGGGTTCATCTTCACTGTGGTTTGTGTGCAGTTTGCACGTTCTTCCTGTGTGTGTGTGGGTTTCATATGGCTGCTTCAGAAAGACACACGTTTCAGATTTATTGTTCACTATAAATTTCCCATGTTCTGTCTGTGTGTGTGTGTGTGTGTGTGTGTGTGTGTGTGTAAGTGTGTGTGTGTGCGCCTATAACCACCCTGTGATGGACTGGTATCAGATCCAGAGGGGAGTTTCACAGCCTAAAGCCCAGTTATCCTAAAATAAGTTCTGGCAAACTGCACCATTGCTCAGGATTGAGCAGTTAATGGAAATGGATGGATGGATGGATGGATGGATGGATGGATGGATGGACATATACTGTGCAATTATTTTTACTTTTGTTTCTAAATCAATTTTATTTCACCTTTTCTTTGCATCACCACCAGAACACTCACTGTTTTGCTTGCTAGCCATTATAAATAAAACGGAACCTGAACTGAATCAGTCAGTTTTTTCAATAAAACATTTTATTAAATGAATCAATTACAATTTCTGGCTGTCAATAACCATCAGCATGGCCAAATAATGTTATAGTACAGATGAAGCAGTAGCCATTAACTGCTACACCCAAATATTCTGACCCAAAAATAATAAAATAAGGTTAATGAGAGGGTTATAATAATTTGAGGGCTACCTGCTTTTGGCCTGAATGAAAGTGTTATTTCTCGCATAAACTGGATGATGCAAGTCTATACCATGAAGCCATAATGGTAAAAATATGAGAAGGGGCAACATTTCGGTATTTTATTCTGCCTACATCTTTGAAGAATAACCTTCTTTACACTTTAGAACCAAAGCAAAAGTTCAGCTTTCATCGAGATGATGACCTAAAGCATAATGCCAAGATTTCCTATAGCGAGCAAGGCAAAGCCCAGATTTGAATCCGATGGAAAGCCTGTGGCAATACTCAAAGACTGATCCTCCAACTTGTCAGGGTTTGAAATATTTTGTCAAGAAGAAAGGGCAAATATTGCATTTTCCATAAGTTCAAAGCTTGACTTGCCTGACACATGTACTTACGTGCCAAAGTGCTTCTAGTGAACATGAACTGAGAAGGATAAATCCATAATTATTTTATTTCGTGTATAATGGTGATTTATTATTATTATTATTATTATTATTACTGTTGTTGTTGTTGCCATCAAGCATTACTGGTATGAAATAATAATGAGGTGGGAAATAAACACATAAATGAAAGCCGGGAAGATGATAAAGAGAGAGATACACGAATTGGAAAGAAAATAAACTAAAGGGTAAGATAATATGGGCAAAGTCAGTGGTGATGGTGGAGATGAAACAGTCAGAGGTGGTCAGTGGTGGTGGTGATGATCAGTTCCTAAGCTGTCTGGAATTCAGCAGTCTGAATGGATGGGACAAAGCTGTTACTCCACCTGGAGGTAACAAGCAGTTTAATGTGATGGCATAACAGTTGTATCATGGTCACAGGTCTTACTGTGGCTGATCTTGAAACTTATTGACTGTGTCATGTACAAAATGTATCCATTTGGGACAGAAAATAACAGACTGACACAGAGTCAGAGAGAAACAGAGAAATTGTACAATGGTTGGTTGGTGAAATGTTCATGCACTTTGTAGGTCAACGCTAGACCAAAGCGGTTTGGGGACATTTGGAGTTGTTGGTGACACAGCCTTGACAGGTGATAGCAAAGAAAGCTACAATACCGTAGCCACGGAATTAGTCAAAAGAGGCATCTCATTTTTCTGCTTGATTTATGGGCATTTTCTTTCAGGGAAATGGAATGTAACACTGTTTTCAGTAATTTTGTTGCTCATTTGCAAGCATCTTTCTTCATTGAAGCTTTGGTAAGTAGAAGTTTGGGCACATATTGGTGAAGGTAATATTAACAGTGTTAATACTAACAACCTGCTTCACTGCTAAAAATGTCCCTTAAAATATTTGACGACAGTGGTTTATATTTTGTGAGTAGCATAAGTCTACGACTACAAATGGGAGTCGATGCAGCGGTGCACTCAACTTTACGAAACATCTTCCGCCTGTAATAAACATAGCATTACTACGATAAGGGTGTGTCATTTCTACGCACAGTCACTGCAGATCTCGGCTGTGCCTGGAAATTTGCCGGAGCTGTTCAGGTCAGGAACTTTTCTTTATGCGTATAATACAAAAAAACCCGCTGTAGTTGGACCTAATGTGTTTACATCAGTAAGTCCACATTCCTCACCACCACTCCACCTGCTGCTATTACTAAGCACAGTCAGGGCAGCAAAGGGCCAACGGTGAATTCCCAAAGAAAATACACCTTATGGATCAGCTGGCTTGCGTGCTGAACTGTGGTTCACCTACACATGATAAAAAATATATTGCTCGTTGGCTATGCAGTGAGCTGTGCATCCTAATGAAGTGCTGCTGGGACCTTGGAACTGACTGCTCAATATCACTCTTGGCTTGGAGTATATTCTTTCATAGAGAAGGAACTAAATTGAATTTTTTTCTGTCCGGTCTGGAAATCCTCAAATGCTTCAGCCTTCAGCTACAACCCTCAGTGAAATGATCGAGCAGCTCCTAGCACTTCATTCTTCAGCTTTTTTTTTTATTTGCTTAACTGATTAGCTGTACAAGTGATGCAGACTTGAAACAGAAAGGGATTTGGGGTAAATGGTCGTGGTTTGGCTGTTCAGCAAATGTTTTCATTTTTACAGTTTTGCAAGCAGGGGGATATTTTCAGTTGATTTTCTGTAGGAGTCGCTAATACAAATGCACTCTGTTAAAGAGGTACGAAAGCAATACATCACGGAGGAGACTTGTGACTATTTGTTATACTGCGACTTTTTCCGAAAAACACATTTTAAACAGAAATGCAACCCACACCCGTTACAGATGTGCATTGGACTGTTAACAATGCTTTTCAAACGACTTTTTTCTGATGATTTATGATTTTAAATTACTGCAGTGTGAATTTTCTCAGTTATGTATTATGTTTACTTTTAGTGTTATTTGTCTTCTTGTTTGTAACATTTATTAATATTCAGTTATTTGACATCGATTTGTTTCCCCTCTTATACCTAAACCCAGATTTTATTTGTTGATTGGTTTCACACGTACAACAAGAATTGGTTTTAAGTCAATGGAAAAGTAGACCAAGGTAAGGTCTGTGTTTCACCTTGAGAGCTGCTGCTACATGTGAATTTTACCACGAGGTGCTGGAAGGCACATGGCCTGTTGATTAGAAGAGGATGAGCAACGCATTCTAATCGCACCTTCAAGCACCATTTCTTGGGAAAAAAAAAAAAAAAATTAAAAAAAAAAAGGAATCCTGTGCTATTGTACTGTTGCTCAACGTTAGAAGGAGAACAGCATCAGTGCTTTTGTACCGAAGCACAGGTAAGGATTTCTCCAGAGTGAACACGCTTGTCCATATCAATAGACCGTGATTATCAACCGGTACTGAAAATGGTCGCTTTATTCACTATATGCCTCTTTTTCAAGCTACAGTGCGTTACATAACTTTCATCACCACTACTGAGAAACACTGTCTCTGCAAGGCAGAGGCCTGGTGGTTGATTAACAACAAAAAGGTTTGTGAACATGGCCAGCCACTTATTGTTTTAAAATGTCTTAAAAATTTGTATGATGTTGCTTTCATGCACTGGAGAGCCCCCAGCTGCATACCCGTTTGGTTGTACCATCCCCTTTTCTGATAATTCAATTAAATTACAGCATAATTAAAAATAAATAATCCATTTGACATCTGAAACTTTGGCTGTGTTCCATTAAGTTGGAAACATGAATGACATGTACTTATGTAATGAAAGAATTTTGATTTTAATTAAATCAGTCCGAGGCACTTTGAAGGCCCTGACACACTTGAGTTAATGCATAAAAGTGACTGTATTACCCTAGTAGACACAGACACTGTATACCACAATCACAAGTATCAGCATATTTTAATTTTAAGTTAAAAGACCAAAACAAATATAGTCATTGATGACTGATACAAACATTCATGCAGCATGTAACACAGTTAAGAGTGCAGTGAAATAATTTGAAATCTGCTAGTCATTTTAGTGTCCGTACAGGTGAGATGAGATGGCTTTAGAGCGTGGACATGAACTTAAATAAGAGATCAGAAGATGGAATAATTGCTTCTGACAAACAGCAAAACATACCAAAATAGCAATTACAAACAAATAGCCAAAATATAAATTATAAATACCAAAATAGCTGTAAAACTTGTGAACCTTTTCATCTGGCCACACTTTACTGGGTAGCCCAGTTATGTCCCAACAAGCACAGTCTTCCAATAGGATATCATGTTATTTTTATTGTTATTCAGACTATTAGCATTAGTATTAGCATTAAAACCACATAACCACTTAAATTTCAGCCAGCCAAATTTTATAGCCTCGATTTGTTTAACTTTTGTCGATTTTATCTTGTACGGTGGCTCGGCGGTTAGTGCTGCCATCTTACAGCACCCGGTGGCTCAGGCGTGAGTTTGAATCCAGTTCAGTCTATGTGGAACTTACATGTTCTCTCTGTGTCTTTGTGGGTTTTCCTGAGTAGTTCCTCCCACAGCCCAAAGACCAAAGTATTAGGCCACTCCAAATTGCTCACTGTGTGTGTGTGTGTGTTTGGCCAACTGGCATCCCATCCAGGGGCAATTTTATAACTTAGCCCCTCTTATGGCTGGTTTAGGTTCTGTGCCGCCGTGACCTGAAAAGAAACGAAAATGGATGGATATTTTATTTTACACCCAATAAATCTTCAGTCACTTGAGTTGAAATCCATTACCATCTCATGTCAGCTGGCTGTATCTTAATTCTTTGATTCATACATGTCCCAGGGAAAACTCTTTTAGAAAAAGGCGGGTTTTTATTTTTAATTATTAAATTCTGAGTAAAGCGCATTTTCACCTCAGCTTGTTTGTTTTGCACATTGTCTTTCATCAGCGTTGTGCAAGGAGGGGAGAGCCTGTACCGGCCAGCTCCACACGAGTCACAGGGAAATATGTCACCATTAGCTGTAATCCCCCCGGTGCTTCATGGCTGTCTTTATTCGAGGACGCATGTGGATACATGCCCTGGTGCAAAAAAAAAGCCATCTGTATCATGTACCTTCTCATTAGGCTAAAAGCTAAAACCAAACACATTCTGGACAGAAACCTTTTGCATACATGGTGAAATGGACACGTGCTGTTCATTATGTCTATGTCTATTCTAGAATAGAATACATACTTTTGTAATCCGTACCTTTGCTGTGCCGACGGTGCCAAAAGATTATTTTCTATTTAAATCCTAACGTATTGCCAGTAATTTCACCCTGGAGCAGAGAAATAAGTGGTCAGTATGTCACATAGTGAGGTGCGGACGTAAGGAAAAGCAATGTAATTCTTCAACAGAATGTGCATTATATAGATAGTGGTGAACACTTTAGCCCCTGCATTACCAACATTAGGGATGATGCCAAACTATTGCAACCTGTCCGATGCAAAGGGGAACCTTGATCTTTTATGATCTATGTGCTGATATGTTTCAGGTGATTGTGGGTCACTGAGGGAACAAAAGAAGAAACTGTCTCCTTCAACAAACTCTGCACAACGATATTGATGGAGCCCTTTTTTTAACTAGTCCAATAAGTTCCAACAATAGAGTTCAAATGATCAAGGTGGATCAGAGAGTGGGCTGTCTGTGAAGTTTAGTCCTGCGTGACAACAGCTCTTTTGTGCCTTGTTTACTCAGTCTGTTCTTTTAACATCATCATTCTCTCCCTTGTATACTTAGCAACTGTGTTCTGAAGCATCTGCCATCATTTTGTGAAGGAACACAGCAAAGTTAGTGATAAAAGTGTTTACTTGAAATGCTTGCGTTTATAGCACTTGTCTTCTTTACTGAGATGTTCGGCACTTTCACAGAACTGCTTTCTTTTTCTCTGAATATCAGTTGATATCTCGGCCATTTTTTTAACCTGCCAAAGACAGTTTTCTTTTGAGGAATGAATTGTGAATTACTGTTGTAGTTCATCGGTTTAATTGGTTGTCAGAAAAGCAGTTTGAACCACTAGCTGCATAGTTGGTTGGACAAGACAACTGGGAGTAAGAGGAACTGTGAATTTTAGGACGTGCAACACTAAAAGGTGCTTTTGATGTCATGCTTTGAGTGCAGTTGCTTAGGATTCATGGCTGTCATTGAGATAACTCCCGTGCAGAAGTGTTCTTGCCAGGCGGGGGCCATGACTCCCTGGTTCTTCAATTGATTTCTGCCTTTCCTGACTACGCAGGTCCCTTGCTTTTTTCCATTGCTGCCGGTACACCTTTGGCGGCCTGCTCATTTACATCGTCCAAATGATCTGCGTTCATTATTCCAAGGGTATGGCAACAAGCATCAATCACACCGTTAGCATTTGTCCTTGAATTTATTAGCCACGTAAATGTCATCCTCACCTACAAATGGGGGGAAAAAGTAAGTGTTACTTTTACAGGATGGATTTTCCACTCAGAGTTTCTCCATTCTTCTACCCGCAGTTAATCAAATGCTTACATAAATGTCTCTGTTATTTGCAAGATGGTCACATATTTCTAGTGTAAAAATAGAAATGAACGCATAAATGAGAGATAGCTTGCTAGTCACAAAATTATTTTATGTAGAGGCCCTAATTGTCATTCTTGTTGCAAACCAACAGTAAAACTTTTAAAAACTGATTTGTTTGTTGATATTTGGTTACGATATTGTCTTGTTATCACATTATGACTCAGAGGAGAAAGGGAGGGAGAGAAATGCATGCTGCTGGAAGCTTGAGAAATTGATCCTCGCCAGCTCACCATAATGACAGATGTGGTCACACTTCCTGCCAGATGTGCATTACAGAACAGACCATTTGCCTGTCATTCTACAAAAACTTAATATGGTAAACATGAAATGAGCAGAGAATAGAAGGTAAAAGGAATAGTCTGAGCGACCCAACAGATATGATCATCTGAAATGGATCAGAATGTTGAGAGAATGTGACCTGCTTTGGACAGCTGAGAAGGTTTTGTGAAAATCTTACCAGAATAATTTGATGAGGACAGTCATTCTAGGCAGGTGATGTATAGTTACCTTGAAAATGGATTGATATTGGAGCGATGTGGGCAACCGACGCTTTAATCTGACAGAATTGTGATAACACGAGAGCCCCTGTGATGTCACCTGTTTGGGGGCACGTGATAATTTATGTTGGCTGCTGGGAACAAAACGACTAACACCTGACCTTCTCAGATTTGTAGGCTGTCGTCTCAGTGCAGGGAGGCGTGAACTGTGACGTTAGACATTGAAGGTTTGTGCAGTTTGTTTTTTTTTTTTTTCTCGTCACATTCGTACTAAAGACGAACAACAACGCTGAGACACCGTGAGAAATGCGGTTAATTCTCAGGCAGGGAACTAATCCAGGAATTGCCGGCTGTAAATTATGAAGCTCATCATCACTTATGTCCTCTGTTTAAGTTATTGATTTAATCATTTCTGTGTGAGTCTTACTCTTGGAACCTGACATGCAGAGTCAAAAGGGGTTACATTTTCTAATAAAAAGACATAACTCAGAGTTTATTGAAATAACACCTAACAGCCCGTATAGGGCTGAGGTGTAGAATTATGACTATAACACCAATCTTCCCTTTGGTATAATCAGAATGATTTTGTGTTATGAAACTCACTCGGTTTCCCAAGTGAGAGGTGGGCGGGAAAGAGCCGTGCTGGAGGGATGTAAAGAAAGAGCAGTTATAACTGTAAATGCCAGTCCACATGAAAATTTAGTTTTATGAGGGGACAACTATCTGACGGTAGTCATTAGGAAAGCATTAGCTGTACCTCACACCGTCTTATTTAACCACATGGTCAGATAAATTATAGCTGGACAATAGTATAATTAAATCACACATAGATTTGCTTTCATCCACTTAAAAGCCTCTTGATCTCCTTCCACTAGTAACATGGACAGCTCATACTTTCCCAATGGTAGCACTTGTTGCAGTGGTTATTTGTGACTTATAGCCAGAAAGACCTGGGTTTGAAATTACCTTGATGAAGCTCCTTATTTTGAATTGATCAAATGAAAAATGCTGCAAGATTAAGTAAATCAATGAAAGTAGATTATTGTACAAACCTAAATATGTAAGACACCTTGGATGAAACAATCAGTTAAGTGGCAATGAATAATGTTGGGTATAATGGTCAAATTCTACATTCAGAAAGTCTTTCTTGAAAAGCTCCCCAAGCTTGATGACATGCAAGGCAGCAGGTCACATCATGGTTAAAGCCATTGCCTTGCACTAGGAAGTCTACGGTTCGAATCCCACTCCCACTGTAGCCCCCTTAAGCAAGGTACTGTACTTACCCTGAATTATTACACTGAAAATACCCAAACACAACGTAGCTTAATATACAAACTTTATGGTGTAAGTTGTTTGGAGAAACCTTTCATGTAAAACTTGTGTTCTACCTAGACTCAACTCGGAACCTAATGAATATGGGTGATAAAGATACAAAATACCTTTACCAAATCACCTTTTCCCTCTACTTTTACATTTTTCCAGCTGTATTTTTCCATCTTTTGTTACTCCAGTGTTGACATTACTGCTAAAGTTGCATGCGATCCGGCGTTTCAGTTAGTTGTACGATCTGTGACTTTGCACAGCTGTGACATGCAGATTTAAGTTTTTTAGCAATGTATTTAAACTTTTTATTTTTCAGTATTTTAACGAGAACTTGCCAACCAGCCAATGACAGCTTTTTTCCTTATGAAATAAAATCCAAACCCTTTTCATTATATCTTTGATCACTGTAGGTTTGTGACAGCTTTCCGCAAGAAAGAGTGACCCGATGTCGGTAATGTTGCAGAATGTGTGCACAAGTGAATTTAACGTTCATTTAAAAGTCCTGAAAAAGGCAGAAATTTTGACTATGTTTGGAAAGTGGAGGAGGTTAAATGTGTGTAGAGTCCATGTGTCACCACCGTGAGCTGGCAGTTGTTTCCTATCAAGGGAGAGCGCCTGTCCGGCGGGCACAATTAGTCAGTTTTTGTCAGACCATTCATGCAGAGCCCCAAGGAGGAATGGAGGTCTCCCTGGCCAATGTCAGGCTCAGGTAAGCCGGAGATGAATCAGGACAGTGTGCGGTTAAAGCATCTGGAAAACGAGGTTGTGATGATGAAAAGTAAGCCACTGATCCAAGCACTTCATAATGCACCAGAAAATCTGTGACAACTGTTTGCTGCACGCAAAGCAAAACTTGTTTCAAGGGAAAAAGGAACTTGTTTCAATGCTGGATATTGTCCTAGTGGCAAAATTGTGTGTGTGTGTGTGTGTGTGTGTGTGTTTGTTATTCTTAAGCACGGTTTATCTAGAAATTCTTCTCTAACCTTGTGACCTTGTGGCCTCTTTGTCCATGATCCACATCATCTGAGTAAAATGTACATATGTGAGGCCATCAAAATGAGATTTTGTCAATGGGAAGTTTAACATTTTTACAGGATTTTTTTTTCATAGCTGCATTTACATTTTTTCCCATTTAGAAAACTAAAAAAAATGGAGACAATGAATAGATATTTGCGTTCCCTTTCCCTCATGTTCTACCTTTCTTTCTGTATTGATGCCGTAAAGTTGTTTATTCACATTATCATTATTTCATTTTATGCTGTATCTATCTATGCCTTCATAATTTGTATTCTGCAGTGAGCCAGAGCCCCACTTTTGGATTGAAACACAAGGAAGAGGATGGGAATCTGTCAGGACGTATTTAGTGCTCTGAGATGGCAGCGCATCCTCTGAAGGTACTTTTTTTCATTCAACCGACTCCTCTATAGAGCTTTTTTGACCTTGTAAACAGACAAAACACTTGTGCCTTGAAAGCGAATGAAGTGGGACCGAGCTGCAATATTAAAGCATCCCCCGGATCTGGAGAGAGGCGGTACGTGCCCGACGGATTCTCCCTGCCACGGCTCCTCTTCCGCTGCGAATGCATCCGGCTGATTGAGCGCCAAAAGTGTGCGCCGTAGCTCAGCGGGGGAAAAGGTTTGACCCTTTGTCAAAAGCAGATGTTTTCGTTCAGATTTTCCCGTGAACGGACCACACACGGGAGACAGAAGCGCAGCCCGCTTTGAGACGTTCCTGGGGAAAGCACGGGTTGCGTCTCCATTTACTGACAGCCGATAAAACAGATGCATTCAAGGAGATGCTGAAAGGAGGCTCGATTAGACGAGTGCCAAAGAATGTGGTTATACAAATTTTATGCAATGCGCAACATGAATTTCAGAAAACGTTTTAGGGTTTTAGAAGGAACTTGCTAGGAGGATCTGAATAAGTGCTGGCTTTAATTATGGAAGCTGCTTTTACTAAAATATTTAGTACGGAATTATAACCCAGTCTAAGTTAACTATAATTTTCAGTATTGTATGGTTCTGGAAAGACAGAGAGACAGATGGACAGGCAGATAGAGAGAGAGAAAGATTCTACGACCTTGTGGACATTGACTAAACTTTTAGAAATTATTTTGTAACTTGTCACACATCCATGCATCCCTCAAAACAAGCAACAGAAGCTACAGAGGATCTGTAGCTTCAATATCACTGTTCTACACACACACACACACACACACACACACACACAAATGGTGCACGATACAACCCGCAAAACCAAAATAGCCTAAATGCACATTGATAGGTTCTAGAGACAAGTTGCAGACCCATGTTTGGCAGGCGCCCCAGCTGTACGCTGTAAGGGAAGATAATGGAAGAGCAACTGTAAATCTATGATGCATTCTGCAGGTCCGATCCCAAAACATGACAGGACACTTATCCAATGGGATCTTTTATTTATGACGATTCAGGTGGGACTTGTGCCAGTTGCGAGAGATTGCCTCAGCAGCCGACTGCCACTGTCACAAACTGCCAAGGAAGTTACCCTAATACGGTGCAATGGGAAAAAGTAAGAAGCTACTGTGGTCCATTAGACTACAGCCAAAGGCATCTATCTTGTTTCAGAGATGCACTAAGTTACTCTAGACAAGTATTAATAGTAAATAATTACCATTTTAACCCATTAATGCAGCCATATTTACTGAACCTTTCACTGTCTGGACCCCCTCACCCCCACCCACTCACAAAAAAACACAAACACTTTTTCTGTCCTTGAAACCTTAACTGTGCTTCAAAGATTTTATGGATGAAGTGTGATTAAAGACGCTAACTAGAAATACTGCCCAAAACTGTTTTAGACTTGGCGACAGATATGCGAGGGTGAGAAACTAAGAAATAAAGAAAAAGGGAATATTTCCAGTTCTGCCACACGTTTACTAGGAACTTGTGAAGCATTTACACATTTTGTTAATCTTATTATTTCATCAGACAAGACCCTCTTGTCTAGTATGACCTGCAGGGACATTTGCAAATGTACACAAACAGGGAAGAAGAGCAAAGCATAATTGCCAATAATAAGATAAAGAAAGCTGCTGAGGAAGACATTTTAAAGCTGAAAAATAATGTGCAACTATGCCACCTGCAAGCAGTAGAAATTGTTACCTAAACAAATATATTAAAATAAGCAAAAAGCACATAAAAAGTATATAATAGAATGGTTTCAAAACATGAATAAAGAGAAGACTGACTTTCTTGCAGAAGTCAGACTGAAATCTAATATCAGTGACAGCCTTTTGCATTGTTTACTCTTTTATATTTCCTACAGTCAGACCATCTTAGAGTGAATGATATGTCACTTTTCCGGTTAATGGTTAACTATGCTTAACGGTTGGTCAGGTACAGAAACCTTTCCACTTCTTCAGAACCTGCCACTGCTTCTGAAAGGAATATTTGGGTTGCTGACTTCTCAGTCCTGGTCTGTATTGTTCCCTTAGTTGTTTTATTACTGTCTGGCTCAGGTTGTTAGACCTTTTTGTCAATCTACTGCAAATGAGATAATATCACAAGGTTCATTGTTTTCTGCTGTTTCTCTAGGCATAGTTTCACACTTTTGTGACATGAAATACTACATGTTATAGAGCACAATTTAAAGTATATAAGTAAATCATGCAGGTTGCAGGTTGAAGGCGGTGGGTTTCAACACTGTGTCAAGTATTTACATTTAACTGTTTTCATATGCAGGACAACACAATTACGCTTTTAGTCTGATTTGCACAGAAACTCTATAAGAGTGAACAGTGTTGCATTTGAAGTGGTGCTACAGTAAAGGTAAAATAATTTATATTTAAGAATCACAATTTGCAAATAAAACATCAGTTGATGTTTTTTAACAGAACAGAGTTCTTTAGAGATGGTAGATCAATTACTGACCAAAAATGTTCTCATCTGAGCACATAAACTCCACAGCAGAATGATTCACACAGAGAAAATAGTAAGGCTTTCAAGTCATTACACACTTAAACTTACTTTTCATTGCAGTTTTTGCATAAAGCCCTGGGGCTGGTGAGTTTTTTTTTTTTTTTTTTTTACAACATCCTAAACAGCTCTCCTATACATAGGTTACCTGTGGTTTTACCCCCACCTTCAAGTCTTTCTCCCATCTCCAGAAGCCAGACTCCCAGGCTTTACTGAAGGACAATCGCCGCTGTTACTTAACATAAATGATGGGCATCGCTTTTCATACCTCTGAAATAGTAAAGTCAGCAATTCAGTTCTGGTTCTTAGGGAATCTTTAAAAAAAATCTGGTCAACTTCATATCATTTATTCATCCATTTTTACAAAACTTTTTCCAGTGCCTGAAAGTTATCAGAAATAATGCCCTCTGTATTCAGCTGAAGTCACTTTGGAGAATGTTTAGGGAGCTGGGCATAATCGGCAGAGATAGAAAGACAGCAGTTCAACGGGTAATAGAGGCATCAGAGAGAGCCTCAAGCTGGCTCTGGTACAGAAGGGATGAACCAGAATGGGTGCTATAGGGAACCAGTGAATGATCACCACTGCTGTCTCACTTTCCTGAAGATGTAGTAGGTGAAGGGATGAAACTTCTAGTGATGGATAGGTCAAGCTGATGATGCTAAAGAAAACTGCTTCATCTGTATTTGTCTGTATTTGTTATAAGAACAAGACAGAAACTCACAGAGAAGGATGTCTGACTGCAAGTGTGTTTATTCATATTTGTCTGTTAATTAACAAGGTATAATTTAGCCATTTCATAAAAATATAACTGCACCACACTATCACAACCCCTGGGAACAGTATCTTTGTTGACCAGTGGGGATCCTTGGCCTGAACAGCATTATGTACACCTGTCTTTTAAAAGAGTGAGACTTGTACACCATTGCAGAATCTCAACCAGTGTTTGCAATTCTTCCTCTCTGCCTGCCTGGTCTGAGTTTACTCTGCCACTTCTTTGCTCTGTATCTACTCCTTTCAGCCCCCAGTCCCTTGTGTTTTCCACATACTTCCTGGTTTTCCAATTCTTCAGCCCTCCATGTCTTCATGCCTCTATACTCTCTAAGTGACCAGTTGTTGTTTTTATTTGTAAATATTTAATAGTTCATTTTAGTTTATGATTAGCTTGTCTTGGTGAATAAGAAGTTTTGGAAAGGAGATGCTGAAGTGTGCAGGCAGATGTCCTATCCAGGGTTTGCCCTGGCTGACCTCTTCTGGAGCACCACAACTCTAACTTTGTGGTAAAAAAGAGTGAGTGATGGAAATAACATAAAGTTTCTGAAAACCTAAAAAAGTTATAAGCAGTTGTATGCAGTGTATGTGAAAATACCTAGCAATACTCATTTTGGTCATGAACTCCTTTGTTTATTTAAACAATACTGAAAACACAGGGTGGACCTTGTTCCACTTTGTGTTCCCTGTTAAGCTTCATATGTTCACCACGAAATTGTGCTGATGCACCTTGGATGCCCTTCTAACTTAACAAAAAAGCATTAGATGGTATAACAACTTCTAATTTGAAAGAGCTTAGAGCTCAAGAGCAGCAGAGCTGTTGTACAAATACCCATGCTAGGCTGCTTCGATGAACAGCCAACTCCATAAACAGATATAACCTATAAGTCGCTCTTGGATCATGGTATCTGCAAAACACATACATAATACAGCTATAATAGAATAAACAAATAGCTCAAGAGATGTGTCAATTGTTTTGTTCAGTAGTTGAGCACACCATCATTCAGAAGCACAAGGTAATGGGAGGTAAGCCAGCTTGAGTCCCCCTTCTCCCTCCCACCCCTCCACGGTGGGTCGGAGGATGCAGGGATGGAGAGATATGCCAGGATGCTGGATTGCCATGCTTCAGAGATTAAGTGGCTGCTGTTCCTTATTGATTTTGTTTGAGCGCCGTAAATTGTGTTGTACTATCATAAGCTGTGGTGTGTCTTGTTAAATTCTTATCTGGAATCAAGGTCTTTTCAACCTTTTGGTCATGCCCTCTAGATAGCTATTGCACATGTTGAAACAAGAGGTGGCCTTCCCGGGTAAAGGCTTTTAATAAAATGAAAATATTAAAAATACAGTAACATATTAAAGATGATCCATAATCTTGTTTTGTGATAATTCAGAGATATTGTATTCAGTGTAGATCTCCACGTGCTTGAAATGGCCTTGGAGTTATTTAAATAAATCTGAAAAGTTAGTCCTTGTTTTAGATATTGTTCTTTATTAATTACTTGCCTGGTATGACAGCGACTAAATCAGTTCTGAAAACAGTTAAATGGGAACATGCTGTTTTTTTCACAGTATAGCACTTGTAGACTTATAGGTGGAAATATACAGGTTAGATCAAAAATATAGGCACAGCTGCAGACATTGATCTCACTCAGTTTGAACACGCTGAAAAGCTTCTGGACCATCTGAAGGCATGCATCACTGAGGCGGCAGTGTGATAGGTCAAGTTTCATAAGCAATAAAGATATCAAAAAGGACTTCACCGTTGAACGCCTTTAGAAGTTTTAAACATGTTAGAGTGGTCATATGACCCCCCTTTCCATTTTGACTTATTGAGTTAAATGCAATGGCCCCTTTCAAGATGGCAGACGGGGGCTCACACATACTTCACAGATACACTCACTGGTCTAATGCAAAATGATTTTATGCATCTTAAAATACAGCAATTCCTTGGTATCTGAACTCTGCATCCAAATTGCAGTACACTGTACCTTACTTTATGGTATTCATATATAGATTTTTACATTTATTTTGGTTTTTAGTCACATTTTAATTTTTTTATTATCAAAGAGCTTTGAATAAAAGTTCATTATAACAAAAGTTTCCATTCGGATATTGATGTATAACTATTAATTTTCAAGAGCCATTACAGCAAAAATGTAGTTATATACAGTTTAGGTACCAAGGAATTGCTGCATTCAGTACTGCCAAAAATGTCTAAGGCAGATATGAGTTCACAGTTAGTCAGTGTATATTATGGTGTACAACTAAGCACTTTCAGTAAAGCAACTGGTGATAAGCAGTGTTGCTCTCTTGAAACTAGACTACACTGGAGACAAATATCATCACCATAACCAAACTAAGACTATAACTAGATCAGTGAACTGATCTACTGTTGACAACTGGGGTTACAGTTGAAAAGTATAATCTGAATTAAGACTTAAATCTTGTTTTTAATCGTTTTGGTCACAAATAGCAGGGCACATCCATATTCCAACAAAGAGGCTTCTGAGTGACTTAGAGAGTTAAAGGGAGAAAGTTTAAGGAAAAAAGCCTTGAAGCAGGAGCATAATCTTTGGCCAAGTGCAGGAGACACGCAGCTCCTGGTTTTGTCTCTGCCCCCGCTCTTCCGCTGCTGTTTTTTAATAATGTGTGCTTCCTTTCAAGACCATCTGGAAATGAACCATTTATTGCTTATTAACGGATACTTACTAGAAATCATTAAAACAGTCTTTAGCAATTAAAGCACTGCAAGGAATTCAAAACAGCCCTGTTCTTTTTTCTTTCTTTTTTAATGGGTCTTTGCGATTATGTACAGAAATATAAATCTTTTAAGATATATGTTGATAATAAAGTTTGGTAAGTCACTCATTTAGAATATAGAACACAAAAGAAAGCGGGGAAATGAGACAGAGTATCTTACATACCATGACCTAACTGATAGATGGTACTATTCTTACCACTAAAATTAATTCCAGTTTTTTTAAAAATAATAAATATACCTTCTCCAGATGTTACACATACCTTCCCACTATAGCCTATAACAATTTGCTGACCCTCTGACTGGGTGTGATCCCCTGGTTGAGGGCAAGTGGTGAGGTCAAATTCACTATTTATCAGCTATGGTCTGTTGGAATCCCAAGGGTGCTGCTTCCACAAGAAATGGTAGAAGGTTACCCAAGGCCTCCATAGCTTTTAGTGTGAATAAATGCCTTCCATTCTATCTAACATTATTGCTGGCACGCTGTGCCAGAGTGGGAGGTGCTCCAGACATGACCAAAGCAGTGGGGCTGGAGAATGTTTAAGCTATTTCTCTGATTTTGTAGAGCTACTGTAAACAGCATCTAAAATCTTGTTCTGCAAGACCAATCTACAGTGGAGAGGAAACAAAAGAGTAGGAAAAAAAGAAGATGAAAAATATATGTGCAAGCCATTTCTAACACCTACCATACTTTTATGAAGGCTTCAGACAGGTGACATTACTTAATTTTCCCAATGCAATGTACAAGCAGACAATGTCATCAAGCTTGACATTTAAAACCGGTTCACAAGAAGGTATTCTTTCCACTCTGTCTCTCACATTTATGGTGTTGTCCTTTGTTATCATACTGTGTTCAGCTTACAAGTTGATCTAAAATCTAAAATCTGCATGTTCTTGGTGTTGGCCCAGATGTAGCACAATGAGCTCCCTCTATTTTTCAGAACTGTTGAATTCCTTCCAAGATTTAAAAAAGGGTCTCAAAATGCTTTTTTTTCTGACCCAGTTCTTTTTTGATCTTCTAACTACACAAATTTGTGCAAATTTGCATCAGACCATCTGTCGCAATCATCTGCATTTCCTATCCGACTCAATCGTGCAGGCAGCTACCTGTATAATGCGCATTTACAAAAAAGAGAGTATTAGACAAACTAACTGTGTTTTCATAACTGTGGGTCGGTATATAAAGCGTGTCGTCTGTTGTGTAACACCCTTTTTCATTCGAGTTGTTTGTTCCCTTTGGAGGAATGCATGTGCTAAATGAATAAATGTAAATATACAGTAAAGATGTATTTTTACATCTCACTCACTCTTTACATTCTTAACTATATATAAAGTAAATAATATGCATATGTTACATATGTTATATATGTATAGATTTTTACTTCTTCTTTATTTATTTACTAATGTTAAAAGTGTAAGTAATATAATGTGTATTATGTTGCACATGCACTGTTTTCAAGCTCCACTTATCCAATATACTGTATTAATGACCTTTTACAGCACTGTGTCATTAAGATCCATTTCCCACAAAAACGTTTAGAGCACAAATTGGAATAATAGTGTATAAAACATAAAGATGAAGAAAAATATCAACTGATTTCCATGATACATGACACTCACTTGACAAGGATGGTGGGATATGAATTCATTCTGTTCGCTCACTGACCCTCACAGTCTACCAAGTGCCACATGCTGATTGTCACCTCTCTGTCAATTTATCTCAGGTTTATTTCAGAATTAATAAAATAGCTATTTGCCAAATGTAGCTGTAAAATTGAAATTGCAATTAAAAGGGATACTCTTTTCAAACAGTTTCATCATGTTCAAGACAGCCAAACCAAATAAGACAAAAATTAGATGAGACAAAAAAGAAATCTGATATGTGTTACAGTTCAGTAAAATACTGGATATGCCTTTGGCAAGTGAAAAAAACTAATATGGCCCTAATGTACCATGTGCAGTAATGCATTTGAATGTCACGATAAGACATATTTCGATTTTGCAATATTCTTTATCATACTCACATTTCCTTAGTTACTGTTTTTCTATGATAAGCCTAAAAAATGTATCATTCCAGCCGCTGTAACATCGTGGTGCCATAATCTGTCAATAAGGTTCCATATAATAAAAAGTTAAAATGATGTTGGTTTTATGTATAGCTTTACTCACTTCTGCATAAAACAAAATTCCATATAGTTGTGGTACGTGATATAAGTGTTGAATTATTTCCGTGTTGATTTGACACCATTAAAATGGTAAAAACTGCAATTTCATTCCACATCAAACAGTTTATTTTGACAGTAATTGTACGCTGAGCAATCCCAACCACTCCATTCTGACATTTGTCTTTAATCACTGATCTTTATCCCACAGCAGAAATTGTTCTCATAGCAATTTATTCACCCTCACCTCTGGTGGAAGCCTCACTGCTTTGGTAGATAAGTGCTGGGAGAATGGGAAATTTTATTGATCATTTTTCAATTTCATAAGGTAAACACCTTGGAAGGATGTTCAGATAGGGATGTCTTGGTGCGCTCACAGCGTATCCTTCGGTATAAATTTCTTTCAAGGAAACATCTTGAAACTCATTGGTTACCCATGCAAACAAAAAGCATTTTAAAGAAAACAAAAAAGTGGGATATTCCGTTTCATAGTGAGTTTTTTTTTTTCCAAATATCGCACGTTATATGTCCAGGCTTGCTTACACTGTATGTCCTTAACTGCACTGCAGGTGGAATGTGAAAGGAGAATTTTATTATAAGGATGTATTTCTGTGACAGTGTAAAATGTACCAAACATTCAAGGATCCATCTAGGCAAAGATACTCTTGTAAATTCAATATAGGTTTTATACCTCAAGAGGCAGTGGCTACAAAAACCCCATGACTGACCCTTTGTGAGTCTTTAATCTAAAACTGTTTCAAAGATCAATAAACCATTTGCTTTGCTCTACACAATTTGTGGAGCTTTGTGTCCTTTGTTATAGCATTTGATTTTGCCTTTGAAGAAATAAAATCTAGTCAAAATGGGTCTCATCACCAAAGACACTGCCATTAGAGGCTTTTATGAGCCCAGCAACAGAATTGGAAACCAACTTTCTCACCTACTATCATAAATGTGGTACCATGGTATATACCATGGGATCTTAGAGAAACCAGCTATAGTGAGTGTGGTCAGTTTTCACTGAGTATCAAGGAATTTTTTGTTGGTATATTTATTTTATTAGTAGAAGTATTAAAACTAATCAAATTGTGCTGATCTTCTGTACAAAAGATAGTCAATGCCCATTCAAAATTTATAAATCTTGCTTTAGGATTAAGGAAAGCTGATACCACAGTGGTCGCTAAAGGAAAAACTTTTTTGTTTGCAAAAAAGCAAGACCTTCCCACTTCAAAGCCCTAGCTTTAAAAGCTGTGACAGGAGCTGCCCATTATTGCTGGGAGCAGTTTAACATCTCCAGGAGGATACTGTGTCTTCCAGGGTCCTCTGACAGTTCAACTTTAAAGCACCTCAAATTGTGACCATGAAAAAGCCAACGCTGAAAACTCAGCTTCCTCAAACATCCAGGCCCTTATGGTGTTAGGTCTGTTGTGGGTGGTGTCACGCCTGCTGTCAGGTGGTGGATGTTTGCTGCTTTCTCTTTAGTGGATGGAGATGAACAGGTCTGCCGTTTGCACCTGCATATCAGCATCACTCCCAGAATTCACTGCTGCAGACCTGGACAGTCTGGGTCCTCAACTGCATTGACATGCCAACCAAGTGCAGGATGAAACAAATACAAAGCACCAATACCCCATACAAACAGTGGGTTATGGAAACACAGCTTTGGTGTATCTTTACATCAGTAGATCTGTACCCTGTTAAGGGACATGAGTACAAAGGTAAGTCAGTAACTCTTAGAATCGTTTCATAAAGTTGTTCCATTATTTCAGCAATTAGAAAAGCTCAGAGAGAATTTATCGACTGGGCTATGAGACGAGCAATCGGTTACAACCTGATGTGCTGCTAAAGAGCAGTTGGGATCAGAGGTCACTTTCTTTCTCAATGACAAGTGGCACATTTCCGCTTGAGTATCATAGTGCTAAAAACAAAATGGAGAGAAGAGTGTCTTACTAAAAAAAACACACACACACTGTATAAATTCTTACTTCTTTTACTGAGCATGCTTTTTTTAACTTTTTTATCCGTTGTCAGTGACCAGTTTGCAAGTGTACCGAGTCCTTTCTAACATTTATGCATTTTAAACTTTTCCTCATTGCGTCTGCAGCCTGACCAGGAGGAATTAATAGTGTCCAGTGAGTCTTGGAAAGCAATGTTTCTTCTCGTACCCCCAAGCACTAAAGTCTCTCCCAGGGGACACAGTGTCTCCATCCATCTCCTACTGTCCATGGCCTTGCCTCAGTCATTCTCTAACCTGTGATTCCCTCTGCACATCTTGGGCCAGTTAAAGGACAGCTGTCACTCTGCTTCAGTGAGGTACTTGCTTTGGGGTTTAGTCTTAACAAGGGCTTGAATTTTGAGAATACAAATGAGTGTGCTGAACGCTATTATAGCTCAGGGGTACAACACTAGTTGGACTGAGGAGGGACCCGGAGGCCTGCTCGATAAAAGTCCGAAGTTCTGTCTAAAAAAGCCATGCTGCAAGAATTTTATTTAACACCCCTATATTGACCTACAAGGCATTTCTTCTCATTTAGATCAAATTTGAATTTCACATGCCTCCAAATAGTTGAGAATCATGAGACCAGAACCAGCATGCAGTCTTCTGTGCAGTTATAGCTCACCTCTTTCGCATCTGCCTTTCAACCTTCATCACCCCCTTTGTCAGTTTTATCTGTCATAGTCGCATCAGTGATGCCTAAACGCCAGTCACGGTGCTCACTTAGACAGCCAAAGTGATGTCTTGTTCAGTGTGCTCATTTACATTTGTTTATTTTTTTTGCTTTTGTTCTTTACATTAAAAGTCTAAATAATCCATAAGCACTGGCTATCATATGCAAGCATGTTTGGCTTGTGTTTAAGTGTACAGTAATGTGCATCATCATTACAAAAGTCCTGAACAAGTGCAGATGGACAGACATGCAGTTTTGCATAGTAAATAATGAAGGAAAACAATAGTTATGTTGTGCCCATTTTAATGAGTATTTGTTTCAGCTTAGAAGAAATGAGTGTAAATTTTGGGGTTTGAGGGAAAAAAATGGTAAATATGCCTTTGATGCATGAGAATTCAGTTTACAAAGATGTCTTCAGGAACAAACATTCAGGACCTTTGTAGAAGGGAGAGGAAGACTATACTCTAAACTACTTCTCTGAAAGTAAAGCATTCATAGAATAATGTGATGCTATGCTTTCCATTCGCCAATCAAAATTTTATTTTCGATAAACTTTCACTTATTTATGTTTTGAAGGGGGGCTCAGCGAGTCCTCTCAGTGCCTGTGTTGTTCAGGTGAGTTTGACTCCAGTGTGGACTTTGCATGATCTCCCCGTGTCTCTGTGGCTTTTCTCCAGGTGCTATGGATTCTTCCCACTGTTGAAAGACCAGTGGCTCAGATTAGTTAGTGGGTAGAGTGTATATATGTGTGGCTATCCTGCAGTGCAAGTGTTCCATCCGGGGGCAGTTTTGAGGTCTGGTACTCATTGCTTCTAGGAGAGGGTCCAGACTGCCATGACCCTACTCAGGATAAGTGGTTTACGAAAATGGATAGCTGGATGGCTCTTCAAAAGGTGTTTGGTTGTCAGATTTGCCTAGGAAATGGGGTAATGTCTTCCCAGATCTTCTATTTCAGCTCCCACAAACCAGGTGGCTTGTTTTGCTTTCATGCTTCTGTACATACAAAACTAAAGTGTTCAGTGAGGTGGTCTGAATTAAGTTTAGCGTAGTTTGGAATGAACACTTTGGTTTCAAGTATTCAAAAAAAAAAACCTTGTGGATTCATAAATTTAAATTACTGCTATGTTTGTTTGTACCAAATGTTTTTACTTGTTTTCACCAGATGTTATTGTACATCCTCTTCTTACAGTTGTGTTTCATTACTAAATTATAATCAATATTTAATTTTCTTTCCCTTTGCTTCAGTGACACAGCTGTCTAATGTCTTGACCACATGCTTTGTCCTTCTGTAATCTTGATAATTACCTTTTAAATGTTATAATGAAACATCTTGTGGCAGCATGTTTTGCAAGTTTTCTTTTAATATAAACAGCTGTAAGAAATACTGAACACATGGGAAATTTATGGACTGATACGACACATCCACAAATTGATTATATAGTCAGCTAAAATACGAAATTAAAACAAGTGAAATTATAATTAAGAAGAATGTAAATTACCCCATGGAAGAATCTGTGGAAACAGCTGAAACCCACAGTTGGTAGAAGCACCCATCAAACCTAACAGACCTGGAACAGCTCAAGAAGAGTGGGAAAAACAACCAGTGAAGTATAGAAATCTCATTCAGAGCTACAGAAAGCACTTGATTGTTGCTGTTGTCTCCAAAATCTGTGAATCCATGAAATATTAGGTTAAGGGTCCCAACATTTCTCTCAATGCCATTTTCTTTTGTTTTGCAATTTAAAATAACACGTTAAGTCATAGATCAAAGCAAAGTTTCTGTTCTATTAAATGCGAAACAAAGAATGGTGGATACCAAATACTTTTGTCAGTTTCAAGGGTTTTTGAAAAAATGGAAGGGTACCAGTAATTTTCGGCCACGTCTGTTTAGGTTCTCATATTTGTATAAGAGTGATATAGGTTTTTTTAATAATTTCCTTATTGAATAAAAGCATTCATTTCAGTTTTCATTTCAGCGCTTTAATTTTCATTTATTTCCTTGGAAAATACAAAGGTTAACATTCCTATGATTCCCCTAAAAGAAACTGAACCAGTTCAGTCTAGTTTTTAGAAGGAAAGACAGCAGTATGTTTTCAAGGTCTCTTCATTATTTGGATTCTTCCCACAATGCCTTGGTTTCATTCACATTCATGTCTACCTTCTTTATCTGAAATCACAATTTTCTTCTTTTTGTCCTATCTCGGTTTGTGTTTTCTCTATCTGAAGATCCCACTGCAGGAGATGTCAGAATGCTGCTTTTTTGTCCATTTCAAATAAAGACAAATATGAGAATTCTGAAACATTGGCCTAGGTAGCCCACACTTTAGGTTTTTATTTTAGAGATTAAGAACCAATGTTCTTTTTGTTATTGCAATGAAGTGATTTCCCTGTTTGTGAAATTTATACTGTGGTTGTCGTGAACTTCTTGACAGAAGAACAAACTTCAGTATTAAGTTATCCAGATAGGTGTGCTTAAAAAAAAAAAAAAAAACATAACACAAACACAACACAAAATATTTCTTTGGTTGGGAATCTACGAATGTTTCAAGTGATTATTCGTCCACAGCACTGGCAGAAACCAAGTCTGAATAACCTTCAACAATTAAGCAACAAAGAGATTAATAGTGAGCTTATTTATGGTGCATTAACACCATTTTCGCCACATAGGTGGGCCTTTCTGAATGTGTCTCAATCCTGAGGGTGATTTATTCCTTCTATAATGTTCATTAAGTGGATATTGAACTCATAAATGTTGGGGGATACCCGTTTGTCACTGGGAATTTTCATTTAACGTTTCATGCTGTTTTATGCTTATGATGATCTTTAGCACTCAAATTTTCTTTCTTTCCTCCAATAATAATTTCGTAAATGGAATTTCAGGGAATTTTATGCCCCTCAGTTTTGATTATTCATGAAATCATTGTTATTTCTGTCTGTTTTTTACTAACTTAAAAATTTAAAAACTTCTCTTGTGTATATATACACACACAAACACACACACACACACACACACAAGAGAAATCTAATTTCTCTTGTATATATGTCTATTTCCATATTGTTATTAATTCTGTGTCTGTAAATATACACTGATGAACTGATAGTTTTCTGGTAGGTTTCAGCTAAAATAACACACAAGTGTGAAAGAGTTGTTAATTTTTTGCCAGTTCTGTTAATTGGTTGTCTGCTATTAAAAATCTCTTGTTTTCTGTCAGTGGCTTTTTTAATGTGCCACTGTCTCCCTTGGAACCCTCTTATACCCATTACAGGAGAAGTTGTTTCCCTTGTTAATTTTAATAGACTTGTTCGGCAGCTGGAAGTATAATAAGCAAAGGAACATTTGCCTGTACATTGCTCCCTGCATTTATTTATTTATTCCTAAACTATATCAACACCCCAGTTATTTATGCCTCATAAGCACACTGTATGTGCTTTATATACAGCTCTGGGAAAGTTTGCGGCCCTAATTTAGACAACTTGCAACCTATAAACAGACACTGGTGGTACAAGCATCACAGTGCCATTCAGCATCTTGCTGTTTTTGTTATTAATTTTGTTATAAATGTTGTTAAAATATTATTTTGTATTTCAGAAAGCAGTGTGTCTTATTCCTCACCTGCTTTCAACTAATAGATTGCTAATGGCGCAAATTGCTCATTTTTTGGCACAATAAAAAATTAACAACAGAAGGATGAACCTGGGTGCCTCCACCAAATCACATCAATGGCATTTTACCTAAGCACTCTACCAGACTCAGGTTTTTCTTATTTATTTTTTTCTATTTCTATGACATTGCTTTCTAGTCCCTTTTCTGGCTGTAACTACACAGTCACCATATACTGCATATCCCATTATGTATATAAAAAGTGAAATAATTATTGTGCATACTTTCTTAAACAAAGCATTGCTACTGTAAAATGCTTTTAAAACTGTATAAGTGAAAAGAGAAATTCACGGTCTCTCTCTCACACACACACACACACCCACACACACACACAGACAATAACAGCTTTAGTTCTGATTTTGTTTTATTTGAAAATATTTACTTTAAGTAAATAACTCTCTATTCTATTAGAACACTGTTTTTAAGCACCGGTTATTCACAATCCTGTCTACACCCAAAGAATCACAATTACTTGATATAAATAATGCAAAAGAGATCATGCTCGTGACAATAAGGGCAAACACTCTGGGACAGTAGTAGACACCAAATAATGATTTATTCAGACTAGTCATGTTTTTACTTTTGTAGTTATGTACTTCACTTGTTTTAAAATATTCATCCTGGCATTATGTACCTGTCACAGCTCTATTGTGTATATGAACATTTAATGCTCTGCTGACTTAAAGCCACTTTGCTTAATTATTTATATATTTTAAATGCCATACAGTAATTTGAATTAGCTGATAATGCAACCTTTGACTGGAAATAATACCAGGCTAGTGAATCTGTGAGATAAAAGAAAGCTAGGTTTTTGATTTACATTTCTGTTTTTTTAAACACAAGGTTCACTGTGACCAGGAGGGCCAAATAGTTAAAGTAGCTAACAGCCACGAAGAGCAGGTTTTAATGTGACTCTTTAATGTGTCTAAAATTAACATTAAATCACGGAACACAAGCTGTAATAAAAATACCTAGTTATATTGGGAAAAAAATGGTTATGCATGAACAATTCTTCCTTTGCAAATTCGCAAAAAAGTGCAATGGAAAGGATGCATTCACTATGTATGCCTGAAGTCTAAATCAACATTTAATAATCTATGAATGAAAAATCTTTTATTTAATAACAGTTGAGATGTCAGCAGATCTAACAGAAGACAAGAGCAATATTTAGCATGAAATATAAGACAATAAAAAATAACATTTTCAGAAAATATAACACATTTCTGGACATGTTATGAAACATATGAACAGTTATGGAAAATTCAAGCTCTTTAGATAGTGTACAATTGAACATTTTGCTCTATATTTCTGAAAAGATAGTGTTAAATTAAAGAATGCAGTAAAGTAAAAATATGGAATAGAATAAACACATTCTCAAATAATCCATACACTTTATAAGTGTAATAGGTGTTAAGCTAATCTGAAAAAGATCTACCTCAACTAATAAACTAGAATAGTTGTTTTTTGTGGAGAGCACCATGGTGCCACTTCAAATGGCATTCTGGAGACATTAAAAACTGGCAGAATATCACAGAAATATGTTTTCTGCATTTAAAAAAACAGTTTACATTAGTGGGTGAGCTAAATCCTCAGAAAATGGAGAAAAATACATGTACTCGAACATACGAAGTAGACAACTTTAAAGAGCAATTATGTCAAAAAAATAGATACTTATGCTACTGATTATATTCCATATAGTGTTACAATAGACAATTTTAATTTGGCATCAATTAACCATTTATTGCTGAAACGTATCATTAAGGGTTATTTACATTTTTATTGTTTTATTGTTTTATTGTAAAGGAAATCGCAGTTCCTTTTCTGTTACAAGGGAACTAAAGGCGCACTTAGTTTTTTTTTGTACAAGAACATATCTGTATTCATCCCAATGAAAGGACACAATTTAAAAATAAATGAAGAAGTCAGACAATAAAACAACAATCATGCATAGCTGATTGTCTTTCTCCATTTAATTCTTTAGGTTATATTGCACACCACATTCTAATTATTGCCTTCACTTACAACAAAGTGAACATAATTACTGGACTGCTGAAATTCGGATACTTGCTTTAGTCATAAATATAAATGCCAACATTACAATAAATACAATAATTTTGCTGTCTTTCTCATTTTGATTAACTTCTTTTCATTGATACTGATTTGTGAAGTTTTACTGGAGGTCGCATTTCGTATTCCACTACATTGTCCAGTATGAAGGATGTCCCACATACAAACATGTCTGATGCTGATTGCAAACAAATCAGCCAAAATGTGCAAAAAACAACTTACCAATAAGTATAGAGCAAAATAATGGCCACATAATAAAGATCGGTAGATGCGTAGATACGAATAAAAATCATCCCATGTTTTCTTAAAACAGCAGCTTTGCTATGCTGAATATTTTACTGGATTCTTTTGAAGGCATTTTTTCCACACTAGTTCTTGTGGTCCCATCTTGTCTTTAAGGACAATGCTGACTGAAAGCCATATTGTTACATAAGCACTACGAGGGGTTGAGACTTGCAAAACTGCAAGCAAAGGAAGGAATGAACAAACAGATAAAATACAGAAATTGCTCGGTTTCCAAGTCTGATTTGCCCCTGAAAATGCATCAGATATTTTTTTGGGATCTCAAGCATCCATTTCCCATTTTAAATGAGGGAAAATGAATGAAACACACACACACACACACACACACACACACACACACACCCACACATTTATATATACATATATACATAAGTATTAGCCCATGATTTCAGCATGATAAACACTGTAAACAGCAGTTACCTGATTAGAAAACATGTCATGCTGAAATGCCCAAGAACTGTGTTCAGACAAAGCAAAACAGGTACAAACAGCCAATAACACCTGTGCACATACACATCTCGTTTTGGATAAATGCGTAACAGTACACAATAGAATTTATTACACTACATACAATATTATTTTATTACAGTACATTGCATGGTATTTCTTTGGAAATTTAAAACAAAAATTATTTACATTTTTGTTCACATTTTGATTTTTATGGAAAAGCTTCAGATAAAAATTTGTTATAGCAAAAATTTACACTGAAATACCAATGTACAGGTATTGATTTTTGTCAACGGTAGTCTGAAGCCCATTCTAGATTTGCTGGGTGCTAGGTTGTGAAACTATATCCTAAAGAGAATATCAGTCTATTGCATGGGGATCAGGCACACAGTCACTGTGGGCAATTTAAAGTGGCCAATTAACCTGAAACCCAGGTCTCAGGACTGTGGGGGAAAATGTATTTAGAGGAAACCAGTGCAGAGAGGGGGAAAACATGGCAACAACACTAACAGCGCTGGATTCAAACCTATCCTTGAACAGTCCAGGTATTGTGAGGGGGCAGTGCTGTTCACTGCTTCACTGTCCTGCCCAACTCATATTCTGTTATTCCATTTTATCAGGTTTAACACAGTCAAGGTGAGGCAGTAGGGAGATGGGCACATTTGTACAACTTATAAACATCTACATTTATTCATTTAGTTGATACTTTTTCATTTGACAAGTGACATACAGTTTAGCTATTGACGCTGATTTGCCCATTTATACAACAGAATATTTTTTACCGGAGCAATTTAGGTTAAGTGCTTCGCTCAGGGCTGCAACAGCGGGAGATGGGACTCACGCTTGCAACTTTCAAGTCTGGAGGCAGCAGCTCTAACTGCTGCCCCTAAAACCACTGAAATCTCTAATAATAAAGGTTTTCTACTAGGTCTTCTCATGAGAGGCATTAAATCATAAGGTAAATTAAGGAAAAAAGTATTGTATTTGATTTCCTAAATATAATGTTTGTCAAAAAGAAAAATATAAAAGATTAGTCAAACTAACAAAAGCAGTGAGCAAACATCCATTTGATACTGAACCTGCTTCAGGCATTTTTGCTTGATGACAAACAGAAGAAAGAGTAGTCCAGTGGGAGGCTCTGAAGGTCCAGGCCCTCTTCCCATTGTCAGACCTCCTTTACTACAGCATCACGTCTTGGTGCAGTCAAAACTGAACTATGGAGCTGCTGGACATAATTGTGGCCTAAATCAAAGTATATCGCAATTGGTATTCTTAATGTTATTCATTTGCTCCTGGGAACAAAAGGAGAAAAAAAATCAATGTGAGTCACTCCGTTTTAGGTAGAATGTTGGAAACTGAGATTAACATTGATTAACTACTGTGTGAGATCCCTTTAACTGAGGAAATGTATTATTGAGGAAAAAATTCGCATAAAGTTTCTGTGCTCATCATAATTAAAAGACGAATAAAAGCAATTTTCTTTTTTTGCCTCCTGTAATATGGTATTTTACCCCGCTACTTTCTAACAAGTACAATGGAAGAAAAAAATAGTGCCCCCACCAAGGCTAGTTACACTACACTCCTGTTGAGTGTCTTCTTGCTCATTTTTACAAAATTTGTTCTCCCTGTTCGGCCTGTTCTGCTTTCCCTTTGACACCGAGTCTCTCGTCAGATGCACATTTGTCCTGTTGCCAATTCCAAGATATTCTGAGAGTACAACTGGCCGTCAATATGCAGTGTGTGGAAAAGTCAGTGCCTTATATTTCATTAGAATGAGATGTAACAATCACAGCAGTTTAACAGCAGTTAAAACACAAGATACATTAAAAAAAAATGCAGAATCCAATAAACCAAAAAATAAAAACAAATGATAAATGGCAATCACCAGCTACCATATGCCAGTTAACACTCCCTGGAGCATCTTAATATTGAAAGGAATCTCTTATTCTTCTTTGTGCAGAGGTGTGGCAACCCTTAGTTTATGGCCACTGTTACCTTTTCTTGTTCCCTTTGCTCTTCTTCCTTTCTGGCTAACAAGGCACACCTCCCAGTGCAACCTTTCTCACCACATCAGTACAGTTTTTTTATAGGTCATCTATGCTTTGACTCTTACACAATGGAACTTTTTTCCCCTCCACACTTCTGTTAACTAAGGTTTCCGTATGAGCAGGAGGAAAAAAACAAGCTCTGACAACGTTGCATAGACGGCCAGATATGAATCTTCGCTAGATATGTGGAAGATAATCTCAATTCAGCATCTCCATGTTGACACTGACAAGGCCAGGCAATTATTCTACGTTAAATATTCTTTTTAATGATACCTTAGAATGCTATTTAAAACCAAACCTAGTGACAGAATAGTTAAACTTTGCTTGTATCAAAAATAAAACACTAAGTGGATCTGTGCTTGTTCTTAAGAGGACATTTTGTTTAATTGTTCCAATAATGGCTGTTATTTTTGTGATTCATAGCAGATTTATTCCCTTTTAATGGTGTATTTGATCACTGTTCCATGGATCCACATTAATTTCTGTTTTGCAAGTATATTTAATTGCTATTGTATTATCATTATTTAAGATACTCACTTAACGTTAATTTGTTCACGTTGAAAGGAAACTACTTTGCCCCCTCCCGCTGAGAGCCGCCTATTAAACGTGTTCTCATTTGAATAATTTTAAACAATGTCCCATCTATCCGTTTCCTCTGCAATAATCTGCATAATATGTAATTTAATCATAGCCATCCATTTAACCTTCCTCCCGACCCCCCAGTAAACAAAAACAAACCAAAACAATTGAATAAAAGAAAAGAGACGCTGTCCTAAATGATACTCAGACATGGTTGCATTGTGATAAATGGTGGGATAATTCATTTTCAGTCAAACCTGATACCAGAAAACAGGATAAAAAAATGGACTGAAGACTTTGTTTGCTATTTCATGAACACATCAGTTTTTTTCTTTTGGTCTAGTTCATTTGTAAAAAACATTTTAACTGCTCTAACCATGCTATGCACAGCTGGGGGATGTTATGATATATGACAACCTCCTGATGTGACCGACTTAAGATTTATGTTTTTGACAAAGTATGTTTGCTCTTTGCTATTAAATGATATGTTTGTTCCTTTAACATTTGTTAAGAAAAGACAGCGTGTGTGTAAGTGCCCTAGGTTCTGGCATGGTATCTGAGGCATGCAGGAACAGAAGTGGTTTATCATCGCCTTCTTCCATGGATGTTTGAGGGGCGCAAACATGAGAAGAACATGCAAACCTCACACCAGGCAGTCAACTCAGAATCTGCGTTCTACCACATTCCTATGTAACAAAATGCCCAAAATTAACAAGCATACTTTTGACATTTATTTCAGAATTTCAAAGTTTTCATTATTATTATTATTATTATTGTTTTTGTTGTTGTTATTTTTATTATTATTATATGCACAATTAATGGTAATAATAATGGTGTTATTGTTGTGTCACTGCAACATATAGAACATATAGACACACAGCACATGGAGAGATTGAACACAGGTCCACTTACATTGAGCAGGGCTGATGGTTAGATGGTTACAATACATCACAGGTATGATCGTACAGCACTGTTTAACATACATTTAATCTAGAATAGCTTGGAATTACTGTGGAGATGAAATGTGAATTTTTCAAGTGGGAGAAAATGAAACAATTCAGACATCCACATATTTACAGAAGAAGGTGCAGACCAAAGCATTTAATCCATTTCCTTGTCAAGTGTGTCAGTGTAAATGACCAATGCTTCACAAGGAGAATTTGGGTTATGATTTGACAGGAAAACTGATGGGGACAAATCAAACTTTTTATCGAAGGTCTTTTGAATGGTTTAGTGAACTCCCTTATAGTGAGCTTGTATGTTATCTCAGTCCCAGAATAGGTGTATCAGGGAGCCTGGGACAGCTTTACATTTGAAACAGAGCTGCAATGACCCTGGGAACATCTAGTGGAGACGCACTGGGGAAGGTAGATTCTATGAATGAGCTTGAAGTTTTCCTCCTGGACGTACAGGGAGGTGCGGGCTGGGAAAAGTCTGGCATATATAGCTGACCCTTCTTGATTTCTGAAAGACACGTCAAAGTCACATTCCCAAGCCTCTCTTAAGGGATCATAAGAATTGTAGCTAACACTAGTTAAAATGAAATAAAATAGAGAAATTTATCCTTATTCTTTCTGATGTTCTCTTTGTCTGAAGTTGTAAAATGAAGAGATGGTAGCTATTTGTAGACATCTAGGCTAAATGCAGTTCTTCAATGCATTGTTTTGTCTGAAAATAAATATGACATCCAACAAACCTGCACATAGCCATTTATAGTTTGATCTGAATAATACGTAGGGAAAAATCTGGGTGGAGAGCAAGAGGAGACCAAAGACCACACAGAATCTCTAGGTATCTCTTTACATTTGTCCAGAGTAGAAGACTGTTGTAAATGACAAAGATCTCTAACAATTTTGTGAAATTTATAGAACATCATTAGCAGTCTTAGGGTCTAAAATGGAACTAGTTAGACTTATTCTGTGCCGCCTAATAGTACAGTAATATCTGCTAATGAAGCTGCATCCATCTCTTTTGACTGGCCTAGTTTGGAGATCCTGATTCTGGGATCATTCTGGAATCATTGTTTCAACTGAATTTTGTGTTCAAGGTTTCTAATTTCTAAAAGAATTTATCTGGTAAGTAGCAGGTCAATTTTGAAACAGGTATAGCAAGCATGGTAGAATATTCTTTCTTATAACATTAATTTTACCAAATAATTAAATGGGACGAGACATCCAAGCAGCCAGGTCCTCTTAAAACTTTCTTAATTTGAATTAAATATTGGTTTCCAGCAGGCCAGTAAGAACAAGAGTGACAAAAATTCCTAAACGTTTAAATCCGGAGTTTTCAAGTTTAAAGGGGAAAATCCAATTTGAAGAGAATTAGAAGGGAAGTTCAGTTGCATGGTCAAAGATTTAGAGAGATTGATTTTACAACCTGAAAGTTTACTAGAATCAGATGTTACCTTCAGAACTGACATTTCAGGGTTTCTTACATCATCAGCACATGGAGAAATATGGTCTCTTCTCTTACTTTTATACTGAATATGTATGTTTTACTTCTAATATCTTTTGCCAAAGGTTCAACCACAACCATGAGAAATAAAGGGGAAAGATGACAGCCTTGCCGGCAGCATCGTTCCACAAAAACACTGCGTGACAGAAAACAATTTATTGTAACTTTCGCTAAAGGGTTAGAATACAAGTGTTTAATTAAGTTAATAAAGTTACTGCCCATATTAAGTCTTTCCAAAACTGCGCATAAGAAACCCCAACACATTTTATCAACTGTCTTTTCTGCATCAAGTGAAAAAATTACTCACCACTGTTGTCAGTGGCTATGAACTTGACATGCACAAATCACAAAAGGTAAAAACACAATATTTCATCCTTGACTGACAACATATGAGGTCAGCTGGGGGCATTCAATAGCCCCACACATAGTCGCTAAAATGCTGAAAACAATAAATGGAGGAAAGTCACTGTTTATCCACAGCCAAATAACATGTTCAGGTTTGGGGACATCCCTGCATTGCAGTGGAGGTGTATATAGAGTTTAATGAAGTCTGAACAAGTTTTAATTAAGTTGTGAACCTTGTCAAAGGGATTCGGACTTATCCGGCACATCTCGTGAGCCTGGAGTGATGACTCTGCTCTGGAGGACAGATTGTAAAAGTAAGAGGAGTTTAGAAATTACATGAGAATAGTGGTCTAACTGCCGGCCTTAGACAATAATGAAGGGGAGGCACCTTGGGGGCACTGGAGGAAAACTCTGTCTTAATGCAGGTGTTTGGAATCTTATTGCCTGATTAAGTGCTGTGCTTCAGCTGGATTGGAACACTTACATCCAACATTAGTTCAAATATTCTTTAACATTAAGGGGCGTTTCACCCTTCACCAAGGTTTTGTTTTTGTCTTGCACAGCAAATGCTACTAGCACTAACCAACCATGGCTAATTTACTTTCCAACAATGGGAGGCGTTGGAGAAAACGGTTGAAGGAACAAATTCGGAAAAATTTGAGCAAATTGATGTAATTGGCTTTAAAGAATACGGACCGTTTTTAATGTGTCTAAGAGATGTTGCGTGATAGATCACGCCATCAGATATCTTCTGTATGTTTTTTTTTTTTTTCAGGAAGGAACTTCACTATTTGTGATGTCTTTACCTGGAAGGTAGATGGCTCTGAAAATTTAATGTTAAAGTCAATGAGTTCATAGTTAAAAAATAGTGACTGAAAAAATAGACGTAAGTATAATTTGTAATCCAGTAATTTTGCTAACTTTTATAAGGTTTGAATACCTTTGCAAGGCTTGCTACATATCAGTGTCTGTGTTAATGGCACCATTTCTTTTTTGAACTTCATATTTTGAAGCTTTAAAAATAATCCTACATTTGTGATATTTGATAAGACCCGATATTATTGTAGCATTAGAATAAGCTTTTAGTTCACATTTGTGACAGTCTTTCAGCTGTGGTACTTTTAAGGCAGTACTCTGTAAATAATCACAAATAGTTAATGCTTACAGTAACTCAGATTTGTAGATGCTTCTTTTGTGGACCAGTCCCTGAGGTGATTTTTTTCTAAATGTGACTACTTTTCTGACAAATTCTTTTTGACTACCTTTTTGACTACTTATTTTTTTGTCAACTTCTATTTTTCCTGCCTTGCTCAGTAAAATCTGATAGAACCCCCCCCCCAAGCATTGTTATAGAACAGCAGAAATGTTAAATATAAAATTAATGACATGTCTGGCAATGGGGTGAGGAGGGGTCACGTTTTTGTCTGGACTCATTAGGCAGGTCAAAGTAGTTCTAAGATAAGTAGGCAAAACTTCAATTAAAAGATACTGGGAACTGAAATGAATTGTTATATTTATAGTAGTGTTATAAAAATAGTCATTTATTAACATCTTAAACAATTTTGAAAGCGTTAACCAATACTGCTTTGGGCAAACATACATTTTTACAGTTAGGAGAATTCATCTACAGACCTCTATACTGTTGGGTTCTTTGAGGTGACAGCCAGATATAAACCACTGAGAAAGCAGTATATGAAAACTGCAGCTTCTTAGAATTTCACACTAACATACGTTTCCAGTAGGGTGCCCTGGGTGGTCAATTTTTAACACTTAGCATTAAATATTAACTGTTTGAAAAGCCTGTAGGTTCATAATGGGTCACAGTAGCACACGAAGGTTAAACACGGCACAATTGAAATTTGAAATGCGATTCACATTTCTCACATGTTAAGCAGCCTGTACCAGAATACTGGGTTTATTTCCAGTCACCTGCCAGTTCCTGTTATCCAATATTAAGGTTCAAAAACATTATTCAAACGTTCACCACAGGTCATGATGGTGTGCACAAGTCGTATATTTTATAGTTTGAATGTTTTAAGTTATATAACTTAAGAGTGCATTTGGCTTTTCCAACTGCTTAAATTTGCTCTCCTCATCAGTTAAAATAAAAATGTGGATTTCACTGGGTTACAAATTTGCTGAATCTAGATTATCCTGAGAAGTGTAGAATGGGCTGTAAAAGTGTGGGGTTGGATCTGTTAGACAAATCACTACCGGTATTGCAATAATTCCCATGTGCCATAATTAAATAAATTGGAGTTAACCAGTTAGGCCAGACAAGCTACATAAAAGTTAGAGATAACCAAGCGTGAGGTGTGCCTTCCTAGTGCTGTAAACGGAAGGCGAGAGATAGAAAAAAAAACACCCCAGCGCTTGTTCTCCATACCCCAATGACTGACCTTTGGTCTTTTTACCCCTCCCCTGTAGTAGGAACAACCCAAGAGATGAGGTAGAGAGAGAACAAGATTTGCATATGAGAAAATCCCTGAAAACCCTGCAAGCCCATGAATACAAAGAGCTCTGAAAACACTCCTGTTCGATCCATTGCCCACACCTGTTGTCCATCCATCCATCCATCCATCAATCTTTTAAACCATATATCCTTGTAAGAGTCATGGCAGTAACAAACTGTGCAGGTCAGACACACCTTTCCATTGCAAAAGGCTCCTACGGGACCTCCAGGTATTCCCAAGCCAGCCAAATGATGTAATCTTTAGTGTGACCCTTCTAACTAGATGCTAAAACCACCGCATCCAGCTTCTCAGTAGAACACAAACTCCTGACAAATATTCCGTACTACCACACAGATAAGCCAGTCACGCTGAGTGACATTTGCTTTGTGACAGAAGATTTGACATTAATTACACATGTCAAGGAATAACACAGTGAAGAGACACAGGCATGTGGTTGAAATCAGGGGTAATTGCAGCCTGTAGTGTAAATCAGTCCTCAGGCTCTTACAGACAGCACTGTGCTCAGCCCAGGGAAATGTTGTCCATTTTCCTTGTGGAAATTAAACAAATGGAATGGTTTGATTACAAAGTTCTGCCAAGTTATGTCTGAACATCTAGTTTATTTTCAGAAAGAAAAAGGAGAGAGCAGGGGAGATGCACTGCTCTTTCAATTTCGAGTGTGTGATGCACCACCTGGGCTCGACTGACCGTCGCTGCAGGTTATTGTTCTTATCTCACAAAGCAAAGGTGCCAAACCCGCTATTGAATAAAGGTTGATATGTTTGTAAAGGGGTCAAGCCCTGATATGAGCCTCTCTGGATTAACAAGTGCTCTACATGAAAATGGAATGGAATAGGAGGAAGGGTAGAAGAGGACAACAACACTACACAGCACAAGAAGTAATTTAAGAGACGCGCTTCCATTTTATGATCCCGGCTGCAGGCATTATGGCCTATTTCTGTGATGTGGGATTCTGTCTGATGGCAAAGGCATGTCGTCTTATTTAGGAGCATTCTGTAGGAAGAGACCCATCCGGTCTTAGTGTTGGAGGGATATAGATAGACTGAAGGACACAGAAGCTTCCACTAAATGCTGCTATAAGAAGTGTCAGAAAAAGAAAAGGAGGTTTTATCGCAGGGTTATGGATTCTGAGGACCTCCACTCCCTCACTATGCTTTCGGGAACCACGGTACGCCTGCAAAGAAACAATATTCAGAGTATCTAAATATATTTCCTCAGGTCCTTCTTGAAATGATGTTCATGAGCTGGATCATCTCCTAACAATAAGAGAGCATTGCACAAAACAATCCTGACATCTCAGGATATCATTGATTTCCATTTCACTGGAGCACTAGGGGTGTATTCTTAGACTGTTGCTTGACAGATGCCATGCCAAAGGAAAAAAAGGGTAGTTCTCATGTGGATGGAAATCTTCATATGCAGAGGTAGCCTTCCAGTGTGTGTTTACTTAGCATTCAACACACCACCGAATTCACCTTTATATCATCTCGGAGAGAATTCAAAAGAGGAGCAAAGAAAAAAAAGATGCAGTCTGCACAACGACACCCCTCTGTGAGATGGAGAACAAGAGCCAAGTGGACATTGGTTTTGTGAAATGCTCTCACCTTAGGCTCCAGATGGGAAAACTTTTTGCTCCAACCTCTCACCCCTTGATGGTTGTCATACCTCAGAGTCCTTGTGTCTCCATCTGTGGGCTGCTCTTGGCTGCCTCCACGTACTCTAATGGTGAGCTGTCCCTGGCACTGAGACCCTCTGAAAGAAGCGCTGGACACCACTCTGGCAGTTTCAATGTCTTACCTAGGGAACTGTGTCCATATCTGAGCCAACTCCATTTTATCTGAACTGTCCTTTGAGATTATTCGTATTAGCACACCCCCATTCACACATATAAGCTTTTGTTATTTATCTGAATAGACCCATATCTCCAAAAAGCTTACAGTGAACAGCCTGAGCTAATAGACTAATAACACTATATTGCAGTATTTTATCCAGTGTTTTTAGTATTATGGGTGTCTAACTCATTTATTACATAATCCTCCTCTGAGCTGTATCCCAGGTGTCGACCATGATCTGTTTCTCACTGAATATTCCCCTGTGATGGACAGTCCTTTCAAAAAGATCATTTAACTTCTGCATTTCAAATCGATGAACTGTTATTAAGAAAGGGCTGAATGTTTTTTTTTTTTTAACATTGCAGGGTAAAGTAGCTTAAGGAGCTCCATTAGTAAAGCTCCATTCTTTTTTTGATATGCTAAGATCATAGTAGAGGTAAATGTTACAAGGGAAGCAGAGTCAAAGTTATATTTGGCAAAAATAAATGATCTGAGTCATTTTTGTCGTTGTTTGTTTGAGGACTAGTGTGCCAAACTGAATACAGTTTTTGGTTAAATTACATGAGTTAAACTGTTGGTGTCATTTTAGTTAGAGACGAGTGGAAAGGTCATATGTTAAGACTCAAGAAAAACAAAAGGTAATGTCACTGTAGACCTGCGTAGGAACAGGTAAAGTTTCTTGTAGTGATTCCCCCTCCTTTGTGAGTTGGAGCCCCTAAAAGTTCAAGGTTAAGAAAAAAAGTCAAGGCCTTGGTTTTCTTTCCATCGCTCCTCCATTTTACTGCCAAAAAATCAATACGTGGGCAACAAGTTGAAAGAGGAGGGTTAATCAGATCTGAAATGTAGGATCTGTTTTTTTTTCCTCTCGCTTTCTCCTGAGACCTCTGATTCAAAGAGAAGGTGACTGTGCTTGTGAAGGCACCCGGCAGGGTGGAGGGGCTTTTAAAAGAAAAAAAAAAGGCAGCCGAGCTGCTGTGCCGAGCTTAAACCTGAAGCATCTGGAGAAGAAGCACATTCCACACCAGGGATCCTAATCTGCAATATTTTGCAGAGTCCTGCTGTTGGATGAGCAATATGGCCCAGCTGTCCTGGACCACTTTCTTTTGAGGGCATCCCTTCCAGTCTGCTGTGCACCTTGCTGCCGTTTGTTTATAATTGCTGCCATCCTCGCGCACTTTTGTACAGGTAAATGTGGTAATATTTCGGCCTTTTATGTCTGAATGCCAGATGGTGCGGCGTGGAGGTCTGTTGCCTGCAATGCAATCAGAAGCCGTTTCTTGTACCTTTTTTCCGAGTGCTCCTTTCTCACCCTTCACTGCCTAGTTCTGTGCAGGGACTTAGCCTCGCCTGACTGAGACAATGGTGTTGAATTGCAATGAAGCAATAGCAAAATAGGGAAGAAACGTATCCTGAACCCCGAGGGAGATAGGACAAGAACAGATCACAGTACTTTTCTTGCAGAGGTCATCCAAGCATAGAAAGCAATTCTAAATGCTTAGTCCATGACCATTCGAATATGTGCAGATTGATTTTCTGGACACGCTACACAGGGTGTATTAGTGATAGTTAACATCTCATTTCACTCCCTTTGAGTTGTGGTCACCGTTGTTCATTGGTAATCTTTAATTTGTAGTACAATGAGAGAAAATGGAAAAACAAGGAAGATTAAAACTATTTCATTCCCATTTTTTTTTCCTTGTAGCACTTTTGTGTCAGGAATATTTTAGAGTCAAAGCACGCTTTCTATTTCTTACCAGTGCATTACTCTGATGATATCATGTATAGTAACATACAGTGGAAAAGGTTATATTATTTACTTAGATTAAATCTTATACCATTTATAGAGCAATTTTCACATAAACATAGGTAATGGCAGACAGGGATTTTGTATGAAATCTATGTATATTGTAAGGTATTAATGTAATATTTTCATATTGTCTGCAAAATTTAACTAATTTAGTTGAACTAATGTGCAATGCTTAGATGTTTTAAACATTTACCATTTTATGTAGTTTGGCAACTTTTACTGGACCAGTTTAAGGTAATTCCCAGCAGCGGGAATACAATTCAAGCCTGGTTTTTCTGCAAGTCGGCAGATGTAACTACTATGGTACCACTGAAGGCTCTGGTTAGCTCAGCTCTACCTTGGCTTCACAGTGGAAATACGTGTCAAAGGGGAGGTGCAGTCAAAGTTAGTCTTTATGTATTTATTTATTTATTTGACAGCTTTCCACGAGCTTATGTAAATAATGCTCAAATTGTACAAGTTGTAATGGAATATTCGTAGCCACTGCGATGCACAGAATGAATGAAATCCATTTTTGATAAATCAGTCACCAGTTCAACCAAAATTGCAACGACTACATCTACCAAATACATAGTTAAAGAAATAAATTAATAAAAAAAACAAAAAAGACTATTATTAAAGTATTTAATGGGATATTAAGTGGGAGGCAGGTCATTTAAAAGAGCACCCCAGACCACCAGCAGCAATATGAAAACCGTACTCTGAGAACTGAAAATGCAGATGTGTTTCGGAAACTAATTTAGCGCAGGTCATTTCATTACGAATCAAGTGAGCATGAAATAGTGCCTGTAAATATATGACTGAGCGATAATGAGTAGTTATTAACAGTACTTATGAATGATTGAGATATGTCATGAAAGAGGCGCATGCAAATCTTAATATGCATTGTTTTTTTTGTTATTATTTTCTACAGAAGTCACCCTTATGGATTTGAAAACATGCTCTGTAACAAACAAACAGACAAACAAAGCAGATGGCAAGTCTCGCTTTCTCCTTCTTAGAGTTATCTTTTGCAGCTAAACTTTCTGGCCATAATGGTCTACCCAGCCAGGATACAAGCGCAGTGGCTCTTTGTACTCTGTAAGCCTTGAACAAAAGGGACATAAAACTGTGAAGAGGTGAATATAAAACTGCTACTTCTTCAGCAAAACCTCCTGAAGAAGCCTAGTTTGTGGTCCACTTGCACACAGGAAGCATAAGCGAACTTTTAAAACATCGTTATTTTAATGAGTTTCTTCTGCTGATATGGAGTGCAGGTTGGGGGGGGAGTGAATCATTTTAATTTTGCCCTGGGTTATCATTATGATCTTGATTTAAACACAAGGTAATGATGCTGGAACAGCACAGTCTGAAACCACTGTTAATCCAGACCCTGGAGATTACCAACTTAATTGCCATCTTTTACACAGTCGTACTGCAGGTGTGAAGATGTCTTCCACTCCAACTGAGTCTAATGAGTTTATTGTATTTTCTTGTCCCGCTGTCCACCAGTAGAATTATCCCTCATAAGCCCCTCACTGGATTGTTCTTCCCATGTGTAGACAACCCGAGTGCTGTTTTAGAGTTCGGTGTCATTGTGTCTGTACGGTCAATTATACCTTTCAGTGGTTTTTACAACCAGCAAACCTGCTTACACTGCAGCATAAAGTGTTTTTATCGTCTGTTTTCTTATTATGCAAGGAGCACCTTATGTTGCTAGATACCTGACTGCCTCTGCACCATCCCGCATGCCTGCTGATACCTGTCCCCTGCTGAGGTCAAATAAATCCAGGCTGTCTCTTCGATATGTATAGCAGCAACTACGGCCCATGCTAATCTTTTCAGGCCAGGTCCATAACAGTTTTGGACATATGCCTTTAAATAACACATTTTTTTATTTTATTTTTTTAAATTGGATTCATTCAACAAACTCCATCCAGACTGAGATGAATTAAAAACCTACAGCTGAGTCACCACGGTACCCCTTGTAGTCACATAACTGAATTAATATTTAAGCAATGGTATCACTTTGCTATTCCATAAGACAGTTTCAAAATGATGAAACCCCTTGTGCAACTAACCAGCAATATCTGAAGGTTCAGTTTCAAATAAAGGTTCAGCATGGCATTTTGGAGATTCCAAAAAGTGCCGCTAGAGAGAAAGTGTTTTGTACCAAACATAAAGAAAATAGTAGAATGATAGTGAAAATATAATAATAATAATAATGACATATGAGAACAATAAAAAGGATACAATATTATATTATGTCAAAACGAATGGTGCAATCATAACATAAGGGCGTCAAATTAAATTCCAGTTGAATTAAATGAATAGATCAAACTAACAACTCGGTGATTTAAAACAGCAACAAATGGAAGTTGCTTGCTGTTTAATCCCAAGAAGAGGGTAACAAAACTATAAAATAACATATGAAGTCATACGCGTTTTATGACAGCGTGTTTTGGACAAAATAGGATTGATTTTTGTACATTCAAAGAGGGCCATTTATGAAAGTTTATGTCTGTTTCTTGTGTTTCATGACTAATAAAGTAAAATACAATTTCAGTATAGAGGAAGTACAACCACTTGACTAAAGCAGAAAAGATCTCCATTGCGTTTTGTCAAGTTTTTCACCATCTCTATGCACAGCACCAGGCAGCAATGTGGAGAACTGGAGTAAAAACAACACTGAAGAAGGAGAAGAAGGAGTTGGGAGTTAACAACATTGGTTTCAGCAACCAGGGACGTGGGTATTGAAAGAAAAGCAAGCACGATAACCCTGACTGATGAGTCCCAGACCTGGGTGACAGACGGGGTTAAAGCGGCGGAATGCGGACACAGGGGGTTACACGGGACCATATTGTTCCATAATTCAGACTCTCTGTTTCAAGTATTGCTGAGTATCATTTATCAGATGTGACATAACATCCAGCTCCTGACCTCTATTTTAATATTTCTTTTTCTTATGAGCTTTTGTCCCAGTGACGCATGGATTTAAAGTTATTAGTAATTAGTTTATAAGTCAAAACAGTTTTAAAGGCTAAATATATATTTTTGTCATTTTTTTGAATGGAATTTTAAAACAGTTTTTTTTTCTTTTTTCTGAATATTTTAAAATCAAAACAAACACTTTAAACTTAAGAGAAAAAAATGCGTAAACAATTATACAACCCATGTACAAAAAATTTGAAATGGGACTTTTGAAAAACACCATTTCAGTGCAGTACTATGATCCATCTAATCTTTACAAAAAAATAGTAGCTTCATAGGTACATGCATCTTTGAAAAAAAATGCATACATGCGTATATGTATACATACATACATACATATACACATACATATATATGTATGTGTGTGTGCGTGTGTGTGTGTGTGTGTGTGTGTGTGTGTGTGCGTGTGTGTGCAATCACCTAAACTAAATGAAATGAATCGTGAAAGCTGTGTGTGCCCTATAGATTGTGTGATGTCAATCATTTCCCACTGTGTTGTGCATTTTGAATACAACACTTGATATCGATATATAAAATCAGTTAAGTTTTACATGGATGGTCGAGATTTAATGTACTGCAGCATAAATGCAAAATTAAGGCACTGGATTTTATATGCTAGAAGTCACTCGAAAATGTAATAAATAAAGGAGCAGAAAAGCATATGAAATTTAAAGTGGTTAGAAGGGGATGTTGTACATCTCTGGAGAAAGATTTCCAAATTATTTCTGTCAATAAATGAATAAAGACAAGATGCTTAACAAACTGCTTTCGTGGAGGTTTTCAGTTACAAAAAAAGCTATATAAATAATGTGCTGTAGCTTGCAGGCAGATAGTAGAAACTCTAGGGAAAAAAACTTCAAAGCTTTCTTTTCACCAGCACAAAAAAAAAAAATGTCTGTTACACAAGTTCTCTGAGTAAAATAAGAACATTGAATTTAGACCAGTTAGTGGGTTACACTGCTGTATGACCGGATACACAGAAGGTTCCAAGGCACATATTTTGAAATACAAAATATACTGAGCTTATTTGTAATCTAATTTACATATTTATAACATATTTTCCTTTTAAAGTCTCCTGCATTGAACATTTGGGCTTTTTGTGATGTATGTAGTGTGTATATGTGCAGCTCCAATGCGCAGTGATGCATCTTGTCATGTCTCGGGATCAGGCTCTATTTAGCTTTTCTTGAATGAATGGATATTTGTACTATTTTATTTATTTATTTCAATAGGGTATGTTTATGCTCTCTCTTTGGAGTCATTTTCCCTATCGCTATTTTACTGCATTTTCAAAGAAAGTGATAATGGGACTATGCATTTTTAGCGTGTGCCCAAATATGCTGGATTCCCACATTAGATGTCCCACTTAACCATGACATTTAATTTCGCCAAGGGAAGCTGTGTAATGGAATTGTTTATTAGATGACAAATGCGGAGATGAAATTCTAACACTGGACGTTTAGGCGCTGCCTTTATTCTCCGAGTAGCTTTTAAATTAGATGCTGTTGAATAGGGTGCTGGTTTTTATTTCCCTTTGGTTTTCCAGATGTGGCTCTGCATCACTAATGGCACATCAGCTACTTGGGCAAAAACATGATCATTCTGGTATCAACTTCTGTTCCTTTCCTCTGTCGTCCAAACCTGCTGAATTCCTGTCTAGTGTAGGGCGAGGCACTGGTGAAGGAAGACAGGAGAGGGGGTTTCACAATTAGAACTCCAATATGCCAACAAACAAACCAGTTCTGGATTGAAGGTTTCGTTCATGTTGGGGTTATGCATGAGACTGCATTACAGGAGGATATCTGGATGTGACAGGAGCGACTCGCTGTCTAGTCAGCTCTTGTTTGAATTAATCGCAAGGCCTTGCCAGACCCACCAGCATCTTTCCAAACTGCATGGAAGCCCTTTGTTTAACGGAAAAGCAGATACAGCGCTCAGGGTGGAACTGTGTGTCGCTCCTTTGCAAAACCCTTTGATGTCACAACTTAATCTTTAAATAGGGATGTGTGGGAGATGGACACTGGAGATATACACGTGTTGCTGATGGCACCACGTTGCCCGTGGCATTGAACAAACAAAAATATTTGGTGATTAACCAGTCTGTTGTTGCTGTTGCTTTTTTTGGAATTTATTCGGATTTTAGTCACGTTTGTTTTTTTTTTCCTCCCCTGCCTGTTATTGTTCCACCCCACCCTCGCTTTACATTAAATTCACACATCATAACGTATTCTTTCAACACCAGGGCCAGGGTTACTGCGTGCTGTTCAAATTCGGTTTCATCCTCTCGTTCAGGCAGAGAGAACGCAACATATTTTGTTCAGTAGAAATCTCTGTAGCTACTAATCCAAAAAACAGTATGAGACAAATGAACACATCAACAAAATACCTGCATCCTGAACCCGTACCTCCATATCTTCCTTTAGCGCTCCGCTAAAAGACGACGAAAACATATAAAAAGCATAAGTGCACTTAAAGTACTTACAGACCGTACATTAGTCTCCAAAAAACCAATGGGTAATGGATTTTATCACATTAATTAAATGTAACAAGACAAATGAATATTCCATTAAATACACAGGAATAAATGAAATCGTGAGGAATTAAGCTGAAATAATGCTTGCTTGCATTTTTCATCCATTGCATTATTGAGCTATTTTGGTATGGAGATTTTCTATTTGGGACAGTCAACACACACTTCCTTCTTTATCTTTCTTTATCCATCCATTCATATATTATCAACCCCTACAGTACAGGTTTATGGTGGGGCAGAGACTATACTTGTAGCACTGGGTTTGAGAAAAGGTACATTTTAGATGAGACACCAGACCATCACATAGATAACAATTCATTAACAAATGCACACCTGAAACACATGACATTGGACTGTGGAAGGAAACTGGACAACCTTTTTTTTTTTTTTAAACTGCTTTTGGTCCTGATGCCGAGATAAAAGAGAATTAGAAGTTAGAGTCAGTTGCAGTAGGTGTGTTTGCCATCAAAGAAATGGTCAGGAGAGGAATCAGTATGTTGGTAGCACTGTTCAGATCCCCTGCAGCTAAGGTATTACAGTCATTCTAAGTGCTTGTAGGTATCGAGAGTATCATGGCATACAAAGATACAAAGTAGCGTGAGCACCTAGCTATGGCGGGTGGGGGGTTACTCTGTAGAGGGCAGCTAATAGCAGGCCACACGCGCAGCCTTTCTTTATTAATCTGCTTGTCAAATTTAAATCCTAAATCAATACTAAGCCATCTATCCCAGGTGGCTGGATTAAAGCACTTCTACGCAGTCTCCTTGAAGTCATTCAAACGCTGTGTCGAGGCACGCAGACCTCCTACTTGGGAAGACCATGCTCAGTTACATCAAGTTGCTTCTGTCTCGAGGACTTACACTGCCTTCCAAAGGGACACTAGACCTTCCTCAAGACAGAATCTCGGGACACGGCGGAACAATGGCGACTAAACCGAGAAGTAGATCAGGTTACGGTTCACTGTGACCTTACATATTTAAAATACCACAGTCATTACCCGAAAAAGGACATGACTTTTATTTTTCTCATCTTAGGACAAACACTTAACTTTGGAGTAGTCCTGAACCCAGCTGGCACCCAGTTTCATCCATACAACAGGGGTATTACAGACAGTACACACAGTAATACCTCAACTACTGTTTGTATCTACTGTTTGTATTTTGCACAAATGGAGCTTTAAAACTGTGCACAAAATGCAAAATAAATTAGTTATACTATTAATAATAGCAAATAACAGCTATTGTTTGTATATTATTTTAACAAATACAGGGCTACACATAATTATTTCTTTTTTTATGATAAATTATTGAAAATAATAAACAAGGAGCTACTGTATGCATAATCTTCATACATGGATGCCATGGACTCCAGCAACAAATGGAAAGGGATTACAATTCATCCAGAGCTCCTGTCTGAAGGCTTACCAGCAGTTCTGTAAATTGCCAGTGCTTGAGAAGATATCCCATGAAAAGAAACTAACCTTTAAAAAAAAATCCAGCCGTGCATCCATTATAATAAACATCTTCGAGTCAAGACAGAAATCTGAGCGATCATCAGAGCTTTACTATGTTACCTCCTTGGACAGAGACATGTGTCACCTAACAGCGATTTTTTTCAGACAGAAATAAAACTAAAAACCGCTATAAAGAAGGTGAAAATAGACAAGCAACAGAAAGAGGATTACAAGTAATAAATAAATAAACAAACCCTCCTTCCTACGGGCGTTTCACTCAGGTAGTCGGCGCCTCTGAAGTGCAAGATATTCTCCTGGAAAGGGCCGTCTGGCAGGCAGAAATAAACTTGCATCCCGTGGACACGTCTGTAGCTTCAGATCAATGTAGGCAATTAAAGCCAACCTCGGAGAGACAGGTTTTTATTTTAATGACATATTGGAAAAGATAATTAGCCTTATTTACATAAAATAATGCCAGCCTGCCACGGTGGGAAAGACAGAGAGGAGAGAGAAAAAAAAAGTAATAAAAACAGTAAAAAAAAAAAAAAAGAGGAACAAAGCGACAGAGAAAGGAACAAAACTGCTCTTGTGTTGAGGTAAACACTTCTGTGCGAAAGCCTTCAAAGCTGCCAAAATGTCAAACAGGGAACAATAAAGCGGCGGCCTTCATACACACGTACAACCCGCACATAGTTCTGTCGTCCTCATAAAGAGTGGCTTTGTTTAATTGCAAGGACCAGTGGGGTCCCAGCAGAAGGACATGACCGTTGTGATCACATTTAATTAGGTGATTGCTAATAAGGGGCTTCCAAACCGCAGGGGCTGTGCAGAATACCTGCCTTGGCTCCTGTCTCTATTAGTGATACAGCTTGACTCATGGAACACACACTGGTGGTTGAGATTGTCATTCCCTGGACTTTAAAACCCTGCGGACTCAACAAGCTGGGCGGCGAATCCGTTGCCAACTCATCCGCACAGATGAAACATATTGTCTGTTTTCTTCTGGGACAATCATTGTTCTCCAGTTTGGCTGCGGACAGCATTTCAAGTGCCCCCCCTCAGCACATGTCCAGCGCTGATCAGATAGCAAGGGAGGCTGAAAATTATTCAGTTTTGCTGGGTCTATTCTGTTTCTTCCCCCTTTCTAACCAGGGTGCACGGGTACCTGCTACCTCTCAAAAGGCATCCGCCCGGCGTGGCCCCCCCCCCCCCAGGCGTGTGGATCTGAGGATCGCGACTGCTGTTTTACAGGGATTTATTTGCGAGCAGGAGGATATCTGAATGAGGAAATTTGACTGCCGTTTAATTTGCTGTGCGTAAGAGACCCCCCTGGGAATAAAGCGCTGACGTGCGGGGAGGTGAGAGTGAAATTGATATAGCACCGAACACACGTTTTAAACAACAGCTCCTGCTGCGATGGCAGCCGCCCCTTTTCGCAGCAATGCTGCTAATTTATTCCGTCACCCGCAGTATCCTAAGTTCACAAAGTGGTGCACCATTCACAAGGTTTAACTTTTTTTTTTTGCTTAAGTGCTGAAAATATATGCTGCTTTTGCTCATGCCTGCAGTGTAAAGAAAGGACTTTTTTTGCTCTTGTTTTAATATTGATTGCATGAATTGATATACAGGAGACTCAGAGGTTTGGCTAGATTGAATGAGAGGGTTTACCAATTGCAGACATGAATAATTCATTAAAGCAGCTCCTGCGAGTGAATGATGTCAATAATTTTTTAAACATGTCGCTGAAAAAAGTCCCCGCTTCTGTGGCGATATGGGGCAGCTGCTAGGGCAGCGGTTAGAGGTTAGGTACAATAGGTTTAAATCCCACATCTTTTCGTCATACCAGTAAGTAAGGTATTTACTCTGAAGCTTCAGTGAAAGTTGGTGTAACTCCAGGCAAAAGCTTGGCATTACATATTCCTTTTAGCAAAAATGTCAGCTAGCTATATATATATATACACACAGTACTGTGCAAAAGTCTTAGGCACCTGTGGGAAAAATGCTATA